>JARKIC010000746.1:0-202168 GCA_029378375.1 Mycena olivaceomarginata | reverse complement strand
TCCTAATGCTGATTTTTCCTCTCAAGCTAGAAGTTGCCATTGCTTGGGCCGACTCAGTAAGATAATCTCCCTTTTTTCACCATGTCAATTTCTCATATTCTCCAACCCCCTGCAGATCCAGCCAGACTCGGCTCAGGATGCCGCTCCAACAACAGATGCAACCCCTCTTGCCAAAGTTGCTACTTCTATGAGATTCTTTGAATGCACTATTCCAACAGAAAAATCTAATGAACTTTTACCAGGTGCCAACCAAAAAAAGCTCGAGCCCTCCACACCAATACTGCAGTCAAGAAAGCAGACAAGGACAAGGAGAAGCTCAAGAAGAAGGACAAAGTGGCCTCAGAGCATGAAGTGGTGCAGGAAATTGAATACGAGGACAATGGGAATGGATCTGATGATGATAACAGCAAAGTACACACTGCAACACACTCATTTTGCTGTTTCTCACCTTTGCTTTAGCCTGCCAAAAAAAAACCAAGTCAGGCCCAAAGCACTAACAACAGCAAGTTTGCACCACAAAGGTCAGCATATGCAGCTCCCAACTCAATGCAACTACTCACCTCTAATTAACGGCCAACTACAGCTAAGAAAGTGGTCATGGTGACTGCCGCCCCAAAGGCAGGCCTGTCAGGTTCAGTAAGTGCTTCCTCTTCTTTACATTGGAACAACCACTCTAACCAATTAATTGTCAGCCCAACATCGCCATTGCCAAAAAAGCCCAGCACGCACCAGTGCACAATGGAGAAAAACTGCCGTATGAAGTGTGGCCAGCATATGCCTGAGTTCTGCCTCCCTACCCCTCTGCAGTTCCCTCCCATTCCCCCTTACCAATTTGCAAGGCAAGACTCCTGCATTTTGTATTTCTCGTAGCATCTTCTCATAGCAGTCCATCCTTCTTGTAGCAGTTCCTCATTGCACTCATACCCTTCTTGTAGCTGTTTCATCCCTAGACACCATCTTGTAGCAGTTGTACTCAACCCCAGAATAATATTAATTGTATTTGACTGCTGTTGAACCTGGTCTGCTACTGCTCCTCCTCACAGTCAAACACAGGATCATCAAGGGTACAAGACCCTGATTGTTCCTCAACAGCAAAACCCAGGTGCTCAAATAGGAGGAACTGTGCCGCCATTGCACCGAGTCATGATGGCATCTGTGCCGAGTTGTGGCTCGTGCAAACAAAAATGTTTGTATATTCTACATAACCCTTAGTGGAGGTGAAATTGCATTCATTAACTATTGGTCAACACTATAATTTATATCTGCTGTAACTAATTGCATTATGGGTTGTACTTAGTCAACTAATGAGATAAATCTAACAAACGGCTTCGTGTCATGTGGCACACAAAATCCAACACGCAGAGTTTCAGGTGCATTTCAATTATCTCTAGCTCCCCTTACCACAGGGATTGTTGAATGTGCTGTTGTGGTTTAGAACTGGCAAAAGGCTGCAACAAGTACTTTCTGATAGCTTGCTCCCATCAGGCAGTTTCTTCAAAACCACTGTAGTGGGGACCACAACCCCGTATAGTACAGCCAGGTGTAATCGTAGAAGGTGTGTGTGCCAAGCCAGCTCTGGTGCCACAGTAGAGGCATGGCACACAAAAAGTCTGGAAGAAGCAGACTGTGATCTAGTTATATCCCACTGGGGTTTAGAGTTTTTGGACCGACCAACTTCTAACACCAGGGGCAAAAACCAAGGCATATGGAAACCATATGCGTTAAACGCATATAATTTGCATATTGCTGGATTGTGGGACAAAGGTGTGTGACACTTTTGTTTATACCTTTGTTTTTTGGGGCGACACAAAGAAAAAACAAAGGTGCAACAAAGGTGTCACGTACCTTTGTCCCACAATCTGGCAATATGCGAACCATATGCATTGTAACACATATGGTTTTCATATGCCTCGGTTTTTGCCCCCAGTGTAATGAGCATCTTCTAGTATTCTGGAAGAGCAAGCCCCATTTCAGCACAGCTTCTTCAAACGGCAATTGCAAGTGTACACAGCAGAAAGCCAAGAAATACCTGCAACTGAATGCTAAACAGGCAAGCACAGAGGTCTGGACTCAACAGTAAGAACTCTGTAGATTGCATAAGATGAAACTACTTGCCTGGAGTCAACAGTAAGAACTGAAGATCCAGGGCAATGCTACTCTACTTATATACCTATGAGGACAATAGAGTAGCTAGAACAATAAGAACAATAGACACAATAAGATGGCTATCAAGACAATAGAGACAATAGAGACAATAAGATGGATGTCAAGACAATAAGATTGTTATCAGGACAATAAGATCCCGATCAGATAAGAGGATCAGATAGGATCAGAGAGATCAGATAGGATCAGATAAGGAGATCAATGATCACGGATCACAGAGGATCAGATCAGATCAAAGATGCGAGAATGTCACAGTCCATTCACACACTCCAACAGTACAGTACTTGCGAATTTGACCTTGGCTCACAAGCCGATTCCTATTTCTCTAGTTCCCGACTTTGCTCCTGGCGTACGGTTTTGGCGACAAAGTGGAGTAACTTTATTGGGTAAACTGTGCTAGTACGAAGCAGAAGAACAAATGGGTATACCAATATTGCGGTGACTACTATTCCGGCTCAGTGAGTCCCTCGAAATCAAAACGCAAATCCACGACTTTTCTCCGGTTGCATCAATACAAATAATACAAACTTCCTCCCAATTGCATCCGGGGGGGTTACCATGCGTACCCCAGTTAGACAGCTCGGGGTTGTTGCGTGCTCTTCAAGCCATTGCGAAGAAATTCCGAAGTCCATGGCGAGATAGATGGGATATACGATGATTTGCGGTGTGTAGAAGTTGGCACGCGAGTGTACTTGATGGGAGCACCCCCGCTGGCGTTTACGGTGGTGGTTTTGTACAGAGTCTGCATTGAGGAAGAAATAATGGAGAGCTGAAATCATGAGTTATTGGCAAATATTGGGGGGGTAGCACATATAAAGATACCTCGTCGGACCGCCATGGACACTCGAGAACTTCAACGAAATGCTCCTTCTTCAGTGCAGCCACAGTCAGATTCTTGTGGCCCGCCGCTGCCGCCATGCGGGACCTTTCCACGCATCAAATGTCTCATCCTGGTCGTCGTCTTCCGGACCCGATGCTTCATCGGACAGCAGCTCCTGACTGAGCAGGTCCTCCACTACCGAATGGGGATGCGAAGTTTTGCCGCATATGCGTTCAAACTGACTCTTGATGTGTGTATACTTCTGGTAAGATAAACAGAGAATTAGGTGTTGACATATCATGACAGAGCACTTACTGTGCACTGACGGCAATACCGACGGGTATTATGATCGTTAATGGCCGCCCTCTTGGCAGCTTCAGCGTCGTAAACCTTCTTCCACGAAGCTTTGCATGTCTGAACGACTGCTTTGCGTCTTGAGGAGCAACCTCGAGTCCCAGACAGCAGTTTCAGGAACACCTGGTGGGCAGTTGTCCTTTGCGGTATTAGTACCTATCCCGCTGCATTGAACGAACAGAGACTCACTTTCATTTCCCTATCCACCGGTTCCTGCGACCACGGACACATATAGCATGATTTCTGGGATCCATCACATCACATTCAAAAACGGAATGAGATACTTGACGCCTGTGGCCGGATTAACTCGGA
The DNA here is from genome assembly GCA_029378375.1 of Mycena olivaceomarginata. Classification (NCBI taxonomy): domain Eukaryota; kingdom Fungi; phylum Basidiomycota; class Agaricomycetes; order Agaricales; family Mycenaceae; genus Mycena; species Mycena olivaceomarginata. The sequence continues at coordinate 198,519 of JARKIC010000746.1, read as the reverse complement.
CTGCCGCAGGTACTGTGGGGTGGTTTGAGTTTAAACCACATCGTCTCCAATGATAGCCTGGTTTAAACCATTCTGGTTCAAACCACCCTTCGAGAGCCATATAGAAAACAGGGTAAGCCATGGTGGTTTAAACCAGTTCAAACTGTGGTGGTTTAAACCATTTGTAGGTCCAACTGTAGTGGTTTAAACCAGTTAAATCGTGATGGTTTAAACCATTTGTAGGTCCAACAGTGGTGGTTTAAACCAGTTTAAACCAAGGGTGGTTTGAACCCGGTTTAAACCATTTGCAGGCCATCTGCTGTTCTGTAGTGGAACCAAGGTCAGTTCAAACCATTTTAAGCTGTCTGTTGTTCTGTAGTGGAACCAAAATGTCAGATCCATAGCTTGGTGGTGCTTGATTGTTCTTCTCACAAGAAGAAATGGAATAGTTTATTACATTCAGTTTTCCCCAGCTATGCTAGCATCCCAATCAATCTTCTGATCTGGGTGCTCAGATTTGATGTGTTGTGCAAGACCAACTCCAGCTCTGGGCCAAGTGCCACCAAATTTCTCCTGTGCATCTTTCCCATCTCCTGATACATGTTTGCCTTCCACAATGCATAAGCCTTCTTTCCTGGATCTTCTTAATGGTTATGAGGAAGAGCAGTCCAGACGGTCTCCATTTTGCTGAATCCTTGAATTGCACAGCAGACCTCTTGTGCAAGGATTTCCAACTTCTTCTTGCCATCCTTCCATATCCGCATGTACACGGTGCCATTGTACTCGTGCTGCTGTATAACAATAAGTTCTGAAACAATCCATGAGACAACTGACTCACAATCTAGGACTTATTCAGCTTCCTCTGCTTCAGACAAATTTTCATGATAGCCCTGTTACCAAATCCAACCTTCAACCTTCCCTCCATCACCCAGATTGTGTGGCTGATCTACATTTTTGGTTGTAAAGATCTTCATCCCTCAACTCTGGAAACGCAAACTTAGGGTCTTGTGGGTTGCATCCAAGTGCTATCATTGCAGTATGAGCCTGCCGATACTTGTGTACATAACTTTGGATTTTGATTTGGAAATCCTTGATTCTCTACACTACATGTGTGTTCTTTCTCCTAAACATGAACCACATTACTGTGGGCATTTTGTGTTGTCTGAGTACCTGGCTGTGTTGGATGTGCTCATGCAGGCTATGAAGAACATCATTTGCTTTCACTCTGTCGCAGTTTGCGTTCTTCTGCTCCCAGACTCTCTAGTCCAAGTTTGGTCCGCTCAGGACTGGTGAAGTCAGAGGGCAAGAATAATTTCTCCCATTGAGGCAGTCTGTAGGGCTCTGCAATCACATATGAGACAACCTGAGGACAAATGTGCCATTGTTGCTGATGCCATTTCTTGAGATCTGCCCCAAGATGCTATTGTTTAAGCATGCTATCTAGTGTCTGGTCATCTTCACTGGTAGGAATAAAATTTGAAGGGCTGCAGAGATGCCGAGGCACAACATGGGAGGGAATATAAATGTGAAGGGAGAGGGCAGTCACGATCTTTGTCAATGCTGATGCGCATTGAAGAATAAGATGCTCAGAATAGTAAATATAATATCTGAATTCTACTGTAGAGTCGAATTAACTGTGTATATTCATAATAATAAAGCTGGTAAGGCCGACGAGCGGCAGAGCCCGCTACCACGTGCACCATCAGAGCACAGCCATGTCAAGAGTGGCGGTGAGTTGCCCATCAACATGGTCCGTGCGTGTCTTGATCTTACCTCTCTTTCCGCGATTGCTCGAATTTCAATCATGTTACTGGACTGTCGACCCAGGTAGAATAATAAACAAAGGTAATTGTTGTATTCGGGGGAAAATAGTAGACAAACTAATAGCGGGTTCGGAGCAAAAAAAAGCTACAGGTGGTAATGCAAGTTGAATGTGCTACTAGTCTTGAGTAGCGAAGAAAGATGTCAAGCATATTTGGGAATGAGTATTTGAACGAAAGAAAAATCAGCAGTCAGACGATAAAGTAGGTCGAAAGGAAGCTACAAAAGTGGGAAGCATCGGCAGGCATCGGAAGCATCGGCAGGCGTCAGAAGTCGAGTAAACGATATAGCTGATAGTAATTCAGGCAACCCCCCTGGTACGCTTCGCCTTCTTAGGCGGGCTAGGCTGAGTCTTCATCCCGAAATTATTGAATGCTGCATCAGCCGCGTCATCCCTGGGATGCCTCTGCGGGGACGCGGCTGGGGCATAGAAGCGACATTCAGGCATAGCAGGAACAGCAGGGTCCCACGATTCGCCATTCCCGTGGTCGAGAACTCGGAGCTTGTCGACAAGCACATGATACACCTAGGTGGATGCCAGCGCCGAAGTTTAAGGAAATGAAGAAGTTAAAATATTAAGTGCGCACCTTCTTGTCCGGAATCGGCTTCCCGGAGTCCAACGTCATGCCGGTCATAACGTAGGTGACAGCGGTTAAATTAACCAGGACGAGAGTGCCCTCGGTGAGAGTGGAATAAAGCTCGCTGGGAGCGATCAAACTGCCGTCAATGTTGAAGTAAGGACGCTGAGTGAGCTCGGCCGATTGGTGGTTAAAGAAACGACCGGCATGGTCGGGAAGATCGCTGGTGGGGGTACTTGTCACCGACTTTGCGCTCTGCAAGATCCTCTGTCACCGCCCCAGTATGTGAATGATCGAACATGAACATACCAGCAACCGGGGCGGCATCGGTCATCTCATCAGTAGCCTGCTGGGATGAACCAGGAGCCGTATCAACCTTGACGATCCTCTTGCGAGGCGTGAGAGAAGTTCCTTTGTTGTCGGGGACCTGAAAGCCGGTTAGTAAGAGTAGGTTGGGGTGCAGAACACTCTACTTACATCGTACGTCTGGTGGAGGCGTGCGAGCAAAACCATGCCGTCCCTGGAGCACGAGACCCACTCTGTGACCTCGAAAGTCTTGGCCAATGTGTCAGACCAGATCAAGAGGGCAACTCCAAACATGAGCGGCGTACCTTGCCCTTCTCAATCTCGGCCTTCTCATCGGCGCCGCGGATCCCATCAAGCACAGCAAGCCCGTTGTTGAACAGCTTTTCAAGCACCTCTGGCGCCCCAGTGGGGCAGCGAAGTGCCAGAGCCATGCGATGAGATCTCGAGTTCCCGTCGTCCATGGGCTGCAAGACAGGTCAATATCCAGGCCAATAAATGATTGGTTGAGTCGGTCATACAAGTTTGAAAGCAGGCGGAGGTTTCTTCGGGTACGCAGCCATCCAAGTCCCTTGATCCTGGGACCCGATCTCGGCAATAAAGCTGGCAACAAAATCCGTGGCATCAGGGGTTTCGTAGTGGATGTTGCCTTTGCTGTCCGGTTCGGAGCGAAAGAAGGTGACGTCGATCTCGTGGGAGGACAAATTGAAGTTGCCGAGGGCCAGAGCGTCCTTCGGCCACAACATCGTACCTAGTCTTTCCAGTGTTCGGGTCAACAACGCAGCAAGCAGAGTGATAGAGCTCATGGTTCAAAGAGGGGGAGATAGTTTGAAGAAGAAGTGGGGGATGAAGTGAGGCGGGGCGAGGGCAGTTTTTATGGTACCTGGAACAAAACCGTGATGTGAGACAAAATTGCCGGTAAAACAAGAGAGAATCTGAGACTGTATCTCGCCTGACTAGCAACGAGGAACATGAGAGCGAGACACGGACCCCAATGGGCCCGCAAACAAAACAGCTTCGGTGTCCGAGGCGTTCAACAACCTGTAAAACCGAGGAGACAGCCCACAACAGTCGGGAATAAACAAGAGCGAGACACCCAATTTAGAACCAGACAATACACCGCAATCAATTGCGGCGAGACACCGTAGATTTGAGGATCATCCCATCGGAATTATCGGCGCTGAATGTGTTCACGTCGCTGAGGGCGCAGAGCATTCACAGTAAAAACAGTGTTGTCCATAGTTCGAGGTCGCTTCTGACCAGATGAGCCGGTGTCACTGTCCAATGCAGCTCGTTTAGTGATCCGCGCACGACGATGAGGGAAAGAAGAGGTTGTGTGCTCTGATTGCATGATGTCACCGGCAATCAAACGTGAATTTGTCTTCTGCAAGCTTCAAGTCTGCGCGCATCGTCGTGGACGGTGATCTCACTGTCTGGATTGGGCAGGGCCTGCGAAGAGAATGTATCAACCAGATACCGCCGTGCCTCGGAAGCTTCGTCTGGTGCTCCATGCTGCATGATCGTCTGATGGGTTAGCATATCCAAGCGCCGGAACTCCTCGCGAACATCTTGGCTCGGGCGGCGCTGAATCCACTTTCTTCTGGAATGGTCGAAGAATATACACTCCTGCTAGAGACGTAGCTCGTGACAACATGACCGTATGGGGATTCTGTTCCCGCTCGTGCCCTCAAGATCCAAAACTACTGATTTCATAGTCTTCCCTTGTGCTTTGTGGGCGGTCATCGCGAAGGCCGGTACAAGCGGGACCTGCGTTCTTTTTATCAAGCATTTACAACCAGAATCCGGATGAACAAAATTCATGCTGACAGTATCGGCCAATACAGCGGCGTGCTTTGGAGGTAGATTTGGCAAAGCAGGGCCAGTCATGTCTGGTATGTAAACAATGCACCAATTTAATACATTTCTCACCTGAATCCTTAACGGTGTATCTTATCTGCTTCACAATTCCCGTCGCTCCATTGACGACGCCGTTGAGAACATCAAAATTTTGTGTGACCATAACCGGCATCCCCAAGGCTAGCGGAAGGCGGCCAAGACGGTAGCTTGTCTCTCCAGAATGTAGCCGATACTGTAGGTGCTCGTTGCAATGCTCCTTCGCTTATTTCAGAGCCATCGCTTCTTGCATCACTTGCACAATACCAGTCCAAATGGTTTCCTGTATGCTCAGCGTAAGCTCGGGCAGCTCTCTCATTTAATGCATCCTTCAGCTCATTCTGAGAGACAATGACAGGCACATCTCGCAATCGAGGCCTTAGTCTGGTCACAATTCTCGAGTTCAACAAGTCAAAATCAGCGTCTGTACATCTGCCTTGACGGAGCCGACTCAATAGCTCAAGGAATTGAATGGCCTCGGGATCTGCCTCATCAAGCTCACCGGTAATGTCATTCCTTCGTCTCTGGGACCCTTTCCACCCTGGTCAATGTAACAACAGTTTTAATCGACAGCCATAACAACTTGCCAAGAATGTTCTGCTGCCCTTTCTTGCCAGATGCGCTCTCTTTGCTGGTCCCAATGTTTGCATACAGGCTCTTCATACCAACCGGCGGCAGCTGAGCGAAATCCCCGGCAAATATTATGCTCACACCACTGAATAGTGCCATATTTCCTTTTGCTTCGATCAAGGCCTGGCTGATTTGCAACAGCAAAGAACATCCAACCATTGAAACCTCGTCTACGAAGAGGTAATCCACACCTTCCCACATAGTGGTAAGATCTCTACGTGTCTTTGTTTGAGTTGTTCCATTAGAGCGTTGATTTAGACAGAGGGCTGAATGCAAAGTCATCCCATTAATGTTTCGAGCTGCGACGCCGGTATATGCTGCAAGGCGGAGCCTTCGGGTCTGACCTCGCAACTCAAAGAAGTCCCTAAGCGCGTCTATGACCCGAGATTTTCCTGTGCCGCCAGGTCCGGTAAGTAACATTCTTAATTGTTCTGGCTGAGTCTGAAGACTATGATTTGCTATGATCCCTGAACGCTCTTGCTTGCTCATGGTTCAACGTCCACTTCTGGATCTGGGTTTCAATGTCAACATCTTTGGTAGGCTCCGAGGCAGGAACATCTTGACGAATTTCGGCAGCTTTGTCGCGTGCCATAAACGTGTTCCGGAATGTTGAACCCATCGTTCAACAGAGGTGGTGCGTGTTTTTCGGGTTCAGATGTTTGCAGGCTCACGTTTGGCGCTTCACAAGAGGCCGCCTTTTTTGATAGTTCGCGACGGTCATCATATGCTTTCTCCCACATGAGCTCGGGAAGATCATTGGTTGCGAGATGAGTACCTTCAAATTGAGGACTATCTTCCGGTTGTGTACTGTTGTAGATCAACTGCGTCGTTCGGAATGTTGTACAGGCCGGCCTCGTCTGCATAACTGATGCATTCCAATATGACTTCGTGAGAGGCCACCTTCTTCATGGAGAAGCGGTGAGAAATCTCTTCCAAATGGTCGAGAATCATATCCTCAGTTATATCTTCTCCAGAGAAATCATCTGCATTGTCACGGCCTCGGCAGCTGTGTTTCTCTTTGACGGCACGCCGGGCAAGGTAACGACGTTCCGCGAAGTGATCATCACGGCTATCTCGACACTCATGCAGAATCTGCATATTATCCATCTTGTATCTGATAGATTCCGAACAGTTCTCCGCAAACAACTTGAATGCGTCATCCCACGACTGGCCCTGTTTCCTGAGATCGGTTGCATGGCGCCAGGGCTTGAAGAATATGAGCATTAACCGGCAATATCGGGCATGAACCTCTGTCCTGTCTCGACGCGGAATTCCAGGCCCAATCGGTACCGGGACAAGTGAATCATCGGCGGATCGAACTCGTAAAATGTGAGTTTGTGTTGATCATGGGCTTTTTTGCAGAGGTACACGGGGTCGCTTGTAGTCGTCATTGGCTAACACTGCCTCAGACCCCTGATCATCGTCTACTTCGGCGTCATTGTCGAACAGCGGAACATTATCATCGGCATTCTCAGCACTGGATCGATGTTTCCTTCGATCTGAGGCTTTGCTCACACTGTTATATCCGTGTCGGGCGGATTCCAATAACCGGCCGGATGTAACCGAGATCGGCCGGATTACCGGGGGGATGATGAATAAGGCCGGACGGATTGGTCCGGATGTTAAGTGATACCACGAAGTGTGCGGGTACACCAGCTAACTTGGCGTCGAGGTAGAATAGAGGTAGAGAACAGACGACGGAGCAATGCGGAGGCAAAGCACGTTAATTATCAACTGAGGATACAAGCAGAGTAATAACCGTATTTATACTAAGTACGGAGATAATCCAAATGTAGCAAGAAGTAAGGTATAGACATAAGTACTTGTCGAGAACAATAAAGACAATAAGAGGAAAGCATGTGTGCATAAGTCATATGGTCAAACGTGGGGAAACGCTCAGTAATCCTTCATTGCGTTAAAACCCCAAGGGCGTGCATCACGGACAAGCCGGATGCATCAGCATGTTGATCGGACGTGTGCCCGGAGTACAGACGACACGTCCGGATGGTTAGAGAAGTAACCGACCGGAAGTTCCGGTTCGGTTAAAAGAATCGGTTAGATAAAGCACCCGGATTAACCGGATGCTTCCGGAAAGGCATGGACATAACAGTATCCCCCTCTTAGGGTTCCTTGCCCCCAAGGAACAAAGGAACGAGGGACACCGAGCCGTAGGCGGAGGATGAGGGAGTGATGGTAAACGGCCTACGTGGAATGTTGTCGTAAAGTCACGTGATGACATGTGGTGGTTGGTTGGTTGTCAAGGAGACGTAAAATTTTCTCCTTCCACCACCATGTCCGCCGTCGGCGACAACAACGGGAGCGATAACCACGGAAGCGACGAGTCCACCGGCGGGGATCTCCCGAGAGGATGGCACAAGGGCAAGAAGCGCCAAAATTCGGCCGAGCGCCAAGTGCAGGAGTTGGAGGAGGCGGAAGAGGTGGAGAGGCAGGCGGTGGAAGCGCGCGCACTGGCTGAGGCGGCGCTGTCGCCCGAGGAGAGGGAGGAAAGGAGGAGGGTTGAAGAGGCGGACAGTCTTGCACTCGCGCAGCGACTGCAAGAGTACGAGGTTTGAAACCAAGCGCCAAATTGCCGAGGCGAAAAAGAGTGTCGCACGCGCGGAGGCGCTGCGTCGCCTGATTTCCGCGGGGAAAGCCACGGACCACGACAAAGCGGAAACCGTGGAGCTTCTCGGCCGAGGAGAATCGCCCGATGCAAACGACGTTCCGGACGAGAACCTCGACTCGGACGATGAGAGTACGGACCCGGATGCGGGTCCGAAAATGGTGGTTTTGATGGAGATGAAAAGGCCGAGGAACCAGTCGACGCCTGCATCCCAGCGTCCGGCAAGCGTCCTGACGCCCGAGCCCGAGGAAGACGCGGATGGGGAGATGGACGTGGATGGTTGCGGAGGAAATTCGCCCGGAAGAAAACGATCCGGAGGAAAACCGTCCGGAAGAAGACCACCCGGAGACGAGCCACTCATCCCATATCCAGGAGTGGTTGGCTGGCCTCGAACCCGCCGAAATCGCACAGTCGGAGGATACGGGCGATATGGAGTTGGACGGACCCGGTGAGTTCGGTCCGTTCCTCCAACTCGCCCCGGATCTCATCCTCGTTCCAGTAGCGGAGGAACCGAAACCGAAGGAGGAGGAACCGAGTGAGGCGGAGATGTTGGCGAGGTCGGCTGGAAGAAAGGAGGAGAAGGCGAGGGAAGAGGAGTTGGCGCGGGTTGAGGCTCAGATGGCCGAGCTGCAATCCAAACGCGATGCGCTCGCCGCAACTAAAGCCGTGAAGCTGGAGCTGCTTCCGGTTGAATTACCGGCCCAAGCTCAACTGCTCGAAGATACCCCGAGTGGATTCCGGGCGGGACTTCGGCCGGATGGCCGCGTGGAATTCGTCTTGGATGACGATGACGAAGAACCCGTTGCGAGTGGTTCGGGAACTCGCCCGGATCCGGAAACGAAGGAGGATTGAGTTCGGCCGAAGGGAATGTAAATAAATGCGAAGAAATGCAAAGGGAAACGGACAAGTTGTATATAGAATTTCTTGATTGTATTTTGGTGAAATCGGAAACCATTTTCTTGGATCATAAACCGCGTAGAGTCGCCGACGAGACGCATAAGATGGATGAGTTGGAGGATGGATGGGGCCGAAACGAGGAGTAACCGCCCGGATTCCCGGACGGTTTCGGACGATTTAACCGGATGAAAAGACGGTTGACTGAGCAAGCTCAAAGTCGTTCCCATTCGGGTCCAGGTTTGTCCGGATATCGCGCGTGGAATTCTGCCAGAAGTTCGGGCGCGTCCAGGTCAAAGGCTGCAACCCATTGATATTGATCTCCAGTGGAGGACCATCCAAGCCATTCGACGTAATACCGAAGTGGGCAGCGCCGATAACGTCTGTCGATTTTGGAGTCGAGAACAGCTGCAAGTTCGAAATGTTCTTCCCCATCGATGATTTCAACCGGACCGGGTGGTATTTCTTCTCGGCCGGGAAATGGATTCGGGAAGTGCGGTTCTATAGCGGATATGTGGAAAACGGGGTTGAATGCGCGAAAGAGCTTTAGGAAGGTTGATACGATACGACGCGCCGGATGTTTTCTCGAGAACTTCGTATGGACCGAAATGAGTCTCGGAGAACTTTTCCGTTGGCCGGGTGGTTGCGATGAATTCAGCCGAAATGAAGACCTGGTCTCCAACCTCGAGGATAGGATCCGGAAGTCGTTTACGATCCGCAATCTCCTTGTAACGCTCGGTAGCGAAGGTCAATTGCGTCCGCAGATATTCATGGACCGATTGGAGTTCATACGCAAGATCCCGGGCCTTGTCTACATCGGGGCCTTCGACGGTTGTTTCATGGAAAGTAAGGGCCGGATGGTAACCCTTGTTGGCGAAGAATGGGAGAAACGCCAGTGGATGCGTTAGGAGCATTGTTGAGCGCAAACTCCCCGAGAGGAAGAAGCTCGGCCCAATCATCCTGGTGATACGCACAATACATGCGGATGTACTGTTCGAGGGTTTGATTCATCCGTTTCCGTTTGTCCGTCGGCCTCCGGATGATGACCAGAGGTAAAGTGCATCGTCATATTGAGAAGTTCGCCCAGTGCGCGGAAGAAGGCGGATACGAATTCCGTGCCTCGGTCAGATGTGACGTGGGATGGAACACCGTGTTTGGAAAAGACGTGAATGAGGAAAAACCGGGCGAGTTGAATCGACGTAATATGCCGATCACAAGCGAACAGGATAACCTGCTTGGACGCACGGTCAACGATGACACAAATGCAATCAAACTCGCCGGAATATGGAAGGAATTCAATGAAGTCGATGGATATCGAATGCCAAGGACGAAGAGCGACCGGAAGGGGGCGGAGAAGACCGTACGGTTTATGCCGAGGGCCTTGTTGCGCTTGCAGTGGGTGCAGGATTTGCAATAATCCCGGACGAAGTTCCGCATCTCGGGCCATGCGTATTCACGCCGGACAAGAGCCAATGTACGGTTCTGTCCAAAATGGCCGGAGAGTATGTGATCATGCTTATGTTGTAAGACACGTACGCGGAGAATGTCTGGTGTATCACCCGAAACCTGCGGGACATAGATCCGGTTGTTGAGAAGTAAAAGTCCGGTTGGATCCACAGTCCAGCGCGAAGAGCCGGATGGTTCGGACGTCGCGGATGCGAGTCCAGAAACCGCGGCTGGATCGTCAGGGGTAGTGGGAAATGATATCGCGGTGCAGCGAGTCAACATCCATGACGAAAGATGCTCGGAGGCAAACGTCTTCCAGGAAGGTAGCGTTAAGAGATGCGGTTAACTGATCGGAAGTGAAAATGGGCCTGAAGTTCTGAGGATTGATCTGGCTGAAGGCCGTATCCCCCTCTTTCGGATAGACGTCCCATCGTCTAGTTAATGCATCCGGTTTACCCCCGAGTTTACCCGGTCGGAACCGGATTACCATATTGAAATGGCAGAGGAACTCGGACCAACGAACTTGCCGACGGGTAAGGACCTTAGTCGAGGCGAAGTATTCGAGATTCTTGTGGTCCGTGACCACGTCGACAGTGAGAGGGGCACCCTCGAGATAATGACGCCAGTGAGTAAAGCAATCAAAAATAGCGAGGAGCTCCTTATCGTGCGTGTCATAGTTGAGTTCCGGGGCCGTAAGTGTCCGGCTCCGGAAGGCGACAGGGTGAAATTCCCCATCATCTCCAAGGATGGAGAGAATGCCCGCGATAGCGTAGTCGGATGCGTCCGTCTCGACCATGATTTGACGGCCGGGTATCCAGTGATGGAGGACCGGAGCAGCCGTAAACGCGTGCTTGAGAGTGTCGAAGGCCGTTTGACAAGCGGCCGACCAATCCCACCGGACGGCTGTACGGGTGAGCCGAGTGAGCGGGACGGTGATGCCAGAGTAAACCATAAATGAAGCGCCGATAAAAGTTGCAAAAAACCGAGGAAGGACTGAACGTCCTTAACCTTCCGTGGAACGGGCCAATCCGTGATAGCGGATATTTTGTCCGGAGCCATGCGGAAACCATCCGGCGACAAAATGTAGCCGAGGGTACTCGCAGGTGGTGACTCCAAACTCGCATTTGGGTAGTTTGCAATACAACCCGGCTTCACGAAGACGTCGGAGAACCTCCCGGACGTGGGCGGTATGCGCAGACGGATCGTCCGAGTACACCAAGATGTCATCGAGGTATACAACGACGTAGACGTCCAGCAGATCCGCAAAGATCGTGTTGAGGAAACGCTGAAAAGCGGCCGGTTGCATTGGACAAACCTTCCGGAACCACCCGGAAGTTGTAAGAGCCGTAGCGAGAGCGGAAAGCGGTTTTGTACTCGTCGCCGGGGGCGACTCGGAGCAAATGGTAAGCGTGGCGAAGGTCTAGTTTCGTATAGATACGTGCCTTTCCAGGCGCGTCGAGGAGATCCGCAATCAGAGGAAGTGGATAACGATCCTTCTTCGTGATGCGATTCAAACCACGATAGTCGACGCACAGCCGGAGACTTCCATCCTTCTTCTTAGCGAACAGGATAGGAGCGCCGTGGGAGGAACGAGACGGGTAGATAAAATCTGCCTTCAAGTTCTTGTCGAGAAACTCCCGGAGCGCGAGAAGTTCGGCCGGAGAAAGGGAATAAATGGGACCAACCGGAGGCTCCGCTCCATCAACAGTTTCGATCTTAAGATCGAATTCGCGATGAGGCGGTAGGTTGTAAGCCTCAGATTCTGAGAAGACATCCACAAAGTCGTGGTATTCGGCCGGAATTCCGGATAGATTAGCGAAATCCGGATCGGCCGCAGAACCAAAACCAAGAGTCTCCTCGGTCGGTGTCGCACGTAGCGTATATTGCACGGTGCTCTTGTCGCGAATGATCGCGTGAAAAGCGGCCGCGCTGACCATAGACACAAGCGGGGCAGTAATGAACGGACGAGACGTAGATGTCTCGGATGGCTCAAGGGTCGGAGCCGGATGAGAAGGGGCCCTCCATAGAAGGAGCAGATTCAAGCGAAGACGTCAGCGGTATAGACGGATGGAGAGCCGGGGTTACCGGATCCGTAGTCTTTCCGTATCCGGAGGAACCGCAACAGGAACCGAAATACTTTTCGGGAGTGTCGACACAGTAGACTCGTCGTAGACAGGGCTGAACTTTAATTCGGCGTTGCGCCAATCAATCAACGGATTGTAGCGGCGGAGCCAGTTTAGTCCAAGAACCAAGTCGCAGGCAGAGTCAAGACGGGTGACGTAGAATTCCATAGAATGGACATCGCCAGAAGGGAACCGAGGGAGCAATTGAAGCTGTCGGTCAATGATGGATGAGGAGCCGTCGAGATACCGGAGTTTAACCGGTGCAACCGCATACGGAGAATACCCATTAGATTCGCAAACCCTAGTAGACACAAAACAGTGCGAAGAGCCGGAGTCGATGAGCGCCCGCAAGCGGGAGTTGAATCCCGCGGCAACTCGTTGTACAAAGGACGGACGCAGGGTTAGGCCCGCGTCCGGAGTAGGGAAACCGGTTAGATCGCCGGAAGGAGAGATAAAGTCCGCGGAGAGTAAAGATATATCGAGGTCGACGTAAAAGGCATTAGGGGAAAGAGTGGACGCGTTGAGAGTAACCTCGGAAAGCACCTCGGAGTCAACACGGCTCGGACCAGGTGCAGAGGTATCCGAGCCGCTGACTATTTTTTTGACTCGGAGGTAGACGCGTCAGCGGCGGGTGCTGCAGCAGGCGTCGCAGCCGCCGCTTTACCCTGGGCATTCCCCGGGCGCTTCTTGCAGTCAACGGTCTTATGACCGGCACCACCGCAGAACATACAAAGATTGTTCTTCATGCGGCGATCGCGCTCCTCGGCTTTGAGCTTGCCGGAGGAGTCGAGCTTCGAAGCATACGGCTTCGCAGTCTTAGACCCGGAGGCCTGAGCCGCGTTGCCCGCCGGAGAGGAATTGGCCGGGGCATTAGACTTAGGCGGAGTATTAGATTGACCTCGACCCTTGCCTTTCCCCTTGGACTTCCCACCTCCACCGCTTCCTCCACCGGCCGAAGTTGATCCGGCCGAATCACCGGATGATTTACCACCCGGCGGAGGGTTAGCGGCTGCTCGCTCGGCCGCTTTCTCACCCATACGCCTATGATAGCGCTGATCGAGCTGGGAAGCGAGTGCTTTGAGTCCGGCTAAAGAAGTCGGAGTCGGCGACTGAGCGAGGATGTCTTTGAGACGACTCGGAAAGTCCACGGTAATACGCCCGATAGAGGGCAGCCTCGTTGTAACCGGTCATCACCGCATGAGTATCGAACTCCAGCTGGTAGGTCGCCAGCCGGTCACCCGGCTTCATGGTTAAAGTCTCCAACGCAATCCGGGCGTCCCCGAAGGGGTCGTGCGGACCGAAATTGGTCGCGAGCTCTTGCACAAAAAGCGTCCAGTTGCCATCCCAAAGCGGAATGGGAGCTTGTCCTTCAGCAAAATGTTGGGCTGGAACCATTGCTGAGCCGTGCCGCGCAGATATGACCGAACGTAGAAAATCTTCTCGTCGTCGGTCGGAAAATCTTGCGGGCGCTCGGCAATGTGCAAATAAATCTGCGACATGAATGTGGCGAACTTGGACGGATCCGAACCATCGAAAGTGTCCGGAGCCTTTGAAGCGGTGCGAGTAGAGCGAGGAGGAGCGACCGAATTCTGAGCGAGGAGAGCCATTGCCTGTGCAATTTGCTGCATGGCGAAATCAAGCTGCGGGTTGTTCGGAGCGGGTATATATATGTTGGGGCCCGGAGGGCCTTGGGGACCGGGGGGACCTGGAGGACCTGGAGGAGGCGCCGGGCCATGAGGAGGCCCACCACCACCACCGCCACCACCTCCGCCACCACCGCCACCACCTCCACCGCCAGGTCCGGATTAGGCGCAGGAGCGCCAGAACCATGCGGAGGGAATCCGCCCGGTGGCGGACTTCCATGTCCGGATCCTCCACCGCTAGGAGGGCCGGATGGGCCAGGTGGTCCGGATGGGCCCGAGGGAGGAGGAGGTGCAGGACCGGATGGAGAACCAGCGGGTGGTTGAGCGGACGGGTGAGGGGAAGGTCCAGCACTTGCTCTACCTTTACCCTTATCAACCGAGGGATAGGTCGGATAGTCCGGATGATCCGGGACTTCATCCAACGGGTCGTAATCCTCAGGAAGTTCCTCAATGGTCGCAGTTTGCAGTGGTTGGAAGGATGAGCGACGTCGAGCAGGAGTAGGAGAATGGATGCTACCAGCACCTGAACGCAGATCATATTCATCGAAATCCATAACCGGAGGGAAACGATGGACCGGGATAATGAGAACCGGTCGGTGAAAATGAAAACTGCCGAGGACGAAACGCAGCTCCTCGTTCGTCCGGGCCAAGGGGTGGCCTGGACCACATATTCGGAGCATTAGGTCGCGGTCGAATGTCCGGCTCAAAATGGGGCTGAGCCCGGGAAAGAGGTTCCTGAGGTGGAGAAATTATGCCGGAGGGTGGGTTAAAAGCAGGTACTTGCCCGGGGACAGTAATCGGAACGATCGTGCTGAACATGCGTCGAGCGACGACGATTCTGGACCTCGGGGGTTGGAACGAGGTGTTCGTAAGACATGGTGAAGCCAAATTAGGTTGAGTTGATAATACTGTTATATCCGTGTCGGGCGGATTCCAATAACCGGCCGGATGTAACCGAGATCGGCCCGGATTACCGGGGGGATGATGAATAAGGCCGGACGGATTGGTCCGGATGTTAAGTGATACCACGAAGTGTGCGGGTACACCAGCTAACTTGGCGTCGAGGTAGAATAGAGGTAGAGAACAGACGACGGAGCAATGCGGAGGCAAAGCACGTTAATTATCAACTGAGGATACAAGCAGAGTAATAACCGTATTTATACTAAGTACGGAGATAATCCAAATGTAGCAAGAAGTAAGGTATAGACAATAAGTACTTGTCGAGAACAATAAAGACAATAAGAGGAAAGCATGTGTGCATAAGTCATATGGTCAAACGTGGGGAAACGCTCAGTAATCCTTCATTGCGTAAAACCCCAAGGGCGTGCATCACGGACAAAGCCGGATGCATCAGCATGTTGATCGGACGTGTGCCCGGAGTACAGACGACACGTCCGGATGGTTAGAGAAGTAACCGACCGGAAGTTCTGGTTCGGTTAAAAGAATCGGTTAGATAAAGCACCCGGATTAACCGGATGCTTCCGGAAAGGCATGGACATAACACACACGGTCAACACGCGACATGAAGTCCCACACACACGCGCTCTGCAGTTCATTACCGTGCATCTGGTAATCAGCCAACTGGCTTCCCATAGGGACGAGGTTCCCGGAACCATCAATAGACACTCTGATTTCGTCCTCAGCATTAATGTCCTCTGTGCCTGGATTATCGAGCTCGTCGTCCAGATCCAAATCAAGTGGACCCGAGTTCTCACCAAGGTCTGGCTGAGTCCCGTCCTCGGTGTCTAGTTCGGAATCACCATCGTTTCAGTATTCTCCGGTGGATTCACGGAAGTTTTTGCGGGATAACACTCCGGACTTGGGTCTTCCCTGTTTATGAAGCTCTCAAACGATGTCCAGTAAAAATTACGGTACGCATGGCTTGTGAAATGGTCTTCAAAATCTAACAGATACGACGAAACTTGCTGCCCCGACAGCTCCTGCTGCGAAATCATCGCGTAAGCGCACTTCTGAAGCAATTTTTTGGCACAGGTTATTACATGGTCTTCTGAAGGGTTGTATTCCCCTAATTTCTTGACAGCTAATTCAAGCATCGCAAACGCAACGTGAGTTTTCAACTGGGACTTTGTTATGTAATCGGTAATATAGTACAGGATGCCTTTAGCAGAAGCACCAGATCCAACAAACTTGATATCCATGTTGTTACGGACGGCTTCAATCATCGAAGCGTTGAAATTATTGACCAGTCCATCTAGACATCGTAAGCGGATTTCACCTGTCTCGGGATCGAAACTGCTTTCTGCCCTGACATTGTCTTCGTGCAAGTCAAAGCGACAAGTTTTTGGCTCAGGTGGCCTCGCTAATATTTAAAAACACGTCTTGGAATGGGCGTGAGATTGGCACTGCAACACAACATTTCGCAAATCCTTCTTCCGTTCCGTAGACATAGAATCATGGTCAACAGGTATACCCCGAACCGAACACGGATGGTGTTTGTCCGAAGGAACAGAAATACTTGGATCCGGGTCGTCCGGGATGGCGTTCGAGATCGTGTCATCCAGAAAAGCTAAGAGTCGTTTACCAAACTCAACATCAGACTGATCGTCACCCAGCGCACGTTTCTTGATTTCATTAGGGTTCAAACCACCCTCCACCCAGACAAGCATATGGCAATGCAGTGTTCCTCGACCCTGCGCTTCGACCACACCATAATATGCATTTACTACTCCCAGAACTCCGCCATCCAAGTCTTTCTGTTCCGGATCGTAACCAAGAAGTGCTGAAATAAAAGCCTTCATGTATATGTTGAAAAATCGAGCAGCAACCACAGAGTTCTTTGCTACAAGAACAGACTGCTCCCAGTAGTTGGGGACATCCTCTGGCAGTAACGTGTCAATATCGATTTCTGCACCTGCCAGAAATTAACAATAGGATTGAAGACGTCGGCCCGGATTGATGGTTATATAGAAGCTTGGCAGCCCCTTTTCAATCATTAAACCTCGGATTTCATTGCGCATGGCAACTCGGGCAGCTGAAGACCCCGGTACAGATGCAGCAATACCATTTACCTGCTTTAACAGTTCTAGAACCTTACGCTCTTCAGCATTCTTTGGACTGATAGTTTCGCCGCTTGCAGCACGTTCAGAAACATTCTTTACAACTTCGGAGATACTGATGCAAACTGTGAAGCAACAAACTCGAAGTTGCTGCGTTTGATTTTCATACCGGTGCGCAATAACATTTCGTGACGCTGCAGGATATTAAAGGCAGTAAATCCGAACGACGGATGTTCTTGAAATCTTTTATCCGCCAGGTTCAACAAATGTTTTACATGATGCTTCATGGAGAGCAGTACTGCCCGTCTGGAGTCGTTGGGACCACCGATGCCATATGGGAAGAGTGTTGGATACATGAGAGGAAATAGAAGACTGTCCTTCCTGAACTCATTTTCAGATGAGTGATCATGTGGAATTTGAATGTAACCACCTCCGCTTTCTTGACATGTCGGAGTGCTGCTGCACGCAATTCATTTGAGGACGCGTGGCAGTCAACATCTGTGATCACCACATTCTGAAATGGAATAGAATCATCCGGTTTCGACGGAGAGGCTTCAGCGAGTGTGGGGGGTAGAGTCGTATCGCGAGGTTACTGCTTCACTTGCAGCACTGGATCGGACATGCTCGATGTTAAAAGGCAAGACGGGATCTCTTTCCAGCTGTTGGAGACATTCCTCGTTGATTTTGATACCCTTATACAACGGATTATGTTCTTTCAACCACAATAATGCATTCCGTACTCTGTTCGCGTTGACGACGAGAGGTTTTGCATGGTCCCGGAGCCATTCAGGAGTCGGAGCAGAAGAGCCAACAAACAGGATGCAGACTGGTGCTGTTATTTCCTCAACCGTCGGCGGGAGACTCTCAGCAACTTTAGAGGGTTGCTGCGGGTAGATTATCACATTGCCCTTGATTCCTCGTTGGGTGCTCGCAAGTACAAGATCCTGGTTTTCTTCTTTTAGTTGAATTATCCAGCATTTCGATCGGGAGCGGGCGATCATTGATTCCTCTATCATTGTGAGGTCTTTCAGCTCGGGAGGGACGGGTCCGAGGAATGTTCTGTTAGCCAAAGACAGCGCAGGGACTTTCTTCTTCCGGAGGACAGGAATAGCAGGTCTTACAAACTGAAAGAACTGGGGCGCCTGCATTAGCGGGCTCAGAAACGCCTTCGGGATCTAGAAGGAGGTCGCGGAGTGGTCCATCATCGTAGGGTATAGGTGGAGAAATATAATCAGGATGCAACCATTTGTACTGGTCGATGATATTTCCCTCTTCCGGTTTGGCATCTGGACGCATCAGGACACTCAAATCGAAGTCCGCGTCATCGGCGGCCACAGAACAATGTGAACGCAGTAAGTATACAGCCTCGGCGCATACAGCACACGTGAAAGTCGAGAGGGCCTCGGATCCTGTTTTGTCTTGAAACATCTTGATTCGCTTGTTCTTCAAGGCCTGAGGTATAAGCTGTGGCCATGTTTGCCGAATATCTTCCAGTTTTTTTGAATGCAAATCTCGGGCAAAATGCTCTTGCTCCTCAGACCGTTGAACTTTCTTCCCTCGCTTCAAAACAGTTATGTAGCTCTTGAGCTGTCTGCGTAGCTGTCCCACACTGTCCTCTACATCATATTCCACATCGATAATGGACAGAATTCGGCGTAACGAGTTTGGAGGTGCATTACTTCCATGAATAGCGGTTAAAACATGGGTCTGAAAATCAGGATCAAGAGCATTAAAATGCCATTCATTGTGAACGTTGCTACAGTCGGGAAAAGATATACCTCCTGGAAGAGAAATCTGGGGATGAGAGTCTGAAAACTGTGCACAGTTGGCCGTCAATATGTGTTTGGTGATCAGATTGCGCAGCGACTCGGATGTAACTGAGTCTGGAATTTTGATACAATGCAGAGCGGCAATGGAAAGTAACACGGGCTTCCTGTGGCTCTCAAATGAGTTAAAAAAATCTGCTACTGATGCAGAGGAACAGATTTCAGAACCAGTGTGAACAATGGTTTGTGTGTGCTTCCGAATTGCTGATCTCAGCTTGAACCGCACATTCCGGGTACCAGATACAGAGATGTTCAGAGCAGAAGAGAGATGTGTACCAGGTTTTCGGTCGGTATTTGCTTGTCCGTTGCGTCAAGAATCATGTTCAACACCGCTTTGGACATATCTGCGGCAGTTTCGAAGTCTTGACTGAGGGCGCGGCACGCAGAACGGTCGGGACGCGGCGATGTAGATACATCAACTGCGTGGTCGGCACAAGATCCGGTTGTAATATGGTGGAGGAGGACGCGCCGACATTGAATCAAATGTAAATTTGTGTGAGGAATGGCGTGCAGATTGAGTGCTCGCCGAATTGTAGGGAGATTAGCATCGAAAACCGATATTCGAGAACGGGTAACATGATGACCAAAGAATATATCACGAATAATATTCATGGAGTTTACAGGTGTCACTGGAATAACAGGATGCAACGAGGAAGATGTAGAAGGGCATGAACAGCTCAAAGGATTCCGACAAGCACATAACAGGCCTGAGCCTGCGGCTATGAATTCACAGGATATAAATTGACGTACCGTTATCACCATCGAATTGACCATCAACATCCATATCGGAAGGGACAGACGCGCCGGGGACGGGACCATTGACCGCAGCACTGGATGATTTACCCGGGCAGACGATGCCAGATGTCAGGGCAAACGTTGCATGCGGAATGGTCTCTCGACAGAAAAACAACCAATCCCGCCCGAGAACGAGGTCATAGGGGAGCTCTGAGCAGACTGAGAGTTTGATATTCATTGAGCAAAACAGTGTCACCAGATGGTAGAGTGAGAACACCAGAGGCAACGGAGTGAAGTACCGGAATCCCACTGGACAAGACCCAGTCAAGAGTTATTAGAGACTTTTCAGCCGTCGCGTCGACAGAAACAGAGACCGGTATGGTGCAGAACATCGGAGAGGGAGACATTGTGGGGAGGAAGAAGGGGCGAGCGATGGAACGAGTGGCGACACAAGTGAGTCAGGCTTCAGCAGTGAGGACAAAAGCCGAAATCGATCGGCAGATGACTCGGACAATAGGCGTGCTCCGCGGCTCCGACAGTATGGCAGCTCTTACGCGAAAACAAATGACAAATTGTGATTTACTGCAAGAAATTTTAAATTGGGCTCTCTAAGACCCTTACCTTACGGTAGCGGGAATACTTGTACTCAGCCAAGTCAATGAATTTTCTGGGTAGAATTAACTGTGTATATTCATAATAATACTTGTACTCAGCCAAGTCAATGAATTTTCTGGGTAGGTCAATGGCTGGAGGTTTCCTTGCTATCCGAGACAGCGACAAGGGGTGCAAAGAACTGGAGGATGTTCATGTTGAACAGTCAAAAGCACCCATAGGCCTAAGGCCAGGCACAACCGTGGCAGTGAGTTGTTTGTAGTTGCCAAGAGAAATGAAGTTGGCGTGATTCACACAAAGGATGGCTGTGGCATGTGCATGGCTCACAGCGGGGCGAAGGATGGCCTGCACATCTTGAAAAAAATTAGCCAGGGTTTAACCCAAACCAGGTACTATCTCCGAAAAGATAGACCTTGAAATCACTTGGCCAGCCAACAGATCATCTTGATATTGTTCCAACCATGTTGTCGTTCTTCTGGAATCTGGAGCCTCTGCATCACAAGCCACCCTCGGAATTGACGCTGGTGAGTTCTCCCGATCTCTCTCTACTTTCGGTGTAGATGGTGGTGACAAAGAACAGAATTCTGTTTGTGTTGTTCTGTGATTTAAAAAATCAGAGTCCAAACAACTTTGGTTCAAACCAGATGGTTTAAACCACCACTGTTGGACCTACAAACCATGGTTTGAACCGGTTTAAAACCACCACAGTTGGACCTACAAATGGTTTAAACCACCACAGTTTAAACCGGTTTAAACCACCATGACTTAGCCTGCTTTCTATATAGCTTCTAAAGGGGTGGTTTGAACCAGAATGGTTTAAACCATGCCCATCGTTGGAGATGATGTGGTTTAAACTTAAACCATGCTGTTGCTGCCCGTATTGCTAAGACACATCTGTATCCATACAGACACACCACGTGAAAAAGTAGAACCCAGGTGATTCATGACAGTAGAGAAGGGCGCAGCGCACGAGCTGAAGCCAAGCCCCTTCCCTTCCAGTATACGGGTTCAGTATTCCGTTTGGACTCTGATACTTCCTTCTACATCTCGACCCCCTTTATCTTGCTTATACACACTTCATCTCTCAGGTGTATGTCGGACCTCCGTCGGATCCCAATCGGTGTGATACATGAATAATGTTTGCCTTGAAGTACGAGCAATATGCTTGGAAGATTGTCGAGCGAATAGTGAGAAATACGTGGATAGGCAAAGAAGGGGTAGTCGGCCCGAAATGGGAGTCACACTGAGTCACATCAAGTCATACATCTGGAGCCTCGCTATGAGTCAGGAAAAAGATGACTCACATGCTGGAGTATATAAAGGGCCCCCAGTTTTACAGTAGACATTGATTTTCCCCCTGTATTTGAGTACCTGCATATATAAGCTTGTGTTACTAAACCGCAAGTGTGCTGCAAGCCGAACCAAATACCGACACCGCAAAGAGTTTAATCCGTAAGACTACGAAAGTTAGTCAAGTACCGCTGAATCCGCAGAACAGCTGTTGTTTGTGCTTGTTTGACAAGCACCCTCCAAAGTCTCCGATTTCCGCCCGTCCATTTGTCTCTGAGAAGTCTTTGAATAACAATTGGTTGGAGAGCCTTATTGAACACCTCAATTTCTTTCGAACAAAGTCGCTTCCAAAGAGATTTTAGGGGAACAAATATTCCACTGCACATCGGGAACCGGTACTTGACAGGCTTGTCTAGTAATTTTGGTGATTGCTGAATCTTATCCAAATATAGCTTTAATCCTTTTCATCTCCAAACACTTTTAGGGATAACACTGTCCGCAGACCACATGGGTTTTTTACGTAATGAAGGATTACTGAGTGTTTCCTGTTTATCCACCTAAGCAGGAACCTGTGACTATGTCTCTTTTGTATTATATGATTCTAGTGTTGCTGCGACCTTGTAAAGTCGAGTCGTGACTTCTTAAGTCGAGTTAATATTTGTTTTGACTTGACTTGACTTGACTTGGTCAGCAGTCAAGTCACTCGAAGTCACTCAAGTTGACTCAAGTCAGCCAAGTCAATTGTTTTTAAATATATATAGGGAACCAGTCAGTAGCATAATGTACATAGATCCAAGTCAATAAACAGCATCCAAAGTATCAAAGCTGCATATACTAGTATCAATCAACATCTTCCTCTGGCATTTCGGTGTATCCAGTAGCTGCCAACTCAGAACTATCTGTGATCTCCTGCCAAATAGCATCTACCCGTTCGTCAGCAGCAGATGCCAATATGCAAAGCCAGTCTTCCTCGTCATCCGGAACTGCAGGTGACTGCCATTCAGATATGAAGTTGAGCCTGGCTTGTAGTTGAACTTGAGCATCTGAAGGGCTTCTATCAGCACAGCAGATGCAGTTGCAGTGTTTAGTATCAGTCTCAGCTGACGAAGAAAACACTCTCTCCAAAAGCACAGAAGTGGCTTGGATAGGAGCGTAATCAGCAAAGAGACGGAATATCCTGGGCCATGTCATTCTTCCATGATTCTAAAAAAATGAGTGTGAGTTACTTGTCTGAGACGGCTGAAAACTTAGACTGCAGACCATCCAATATCCAATTATGTCGGTTGACTTCCTTGGGGGTCAATTACTGCTCATATAGTGGTTCACCTCGTTCTCAAAAGACTGGCTTCCTAAGGTCGAATCACCAGTCATGGAAGTGAAATTGAGCGACTGGTCAACATTACAGTAACACTTTGCTGCCTGTGCTATTCCAGCGAGAGCCACTGGCACAGTTGAGCAGGATCGGGAATGTGATTGGGATGGGGGGCAAGAATCAGAGCCGGATCCACTGGCACCAGGAAAGTTGGAATGAGGACCCTGGGTGTCGCTATTGATCTCATAAGATCTAAGCTTGAGAAAAATTTAATAAGGTGCAGAGTTCTCAAGGAATTGACAGACCTTTTCCATAATTAGTTTCTTTGCATTGTCCTGCTCTTGGACTGTCCAGTTCATGTGAATCCATTCAAAACGAATTGACAGGTTGATGGCTTGAAGAATTTAAACTCAAGTAAGCACATGGCTATGCTAAATAAAACAATGAAGTGGGCTCACACATTGCAATGATGTACACATCAGTGTCCCCCATTTTATCATAATACTTGTCCACAACTGCAAGGCCGGGTTGAATGAACTTGTTGATATTCTCAGCTTGCAAGTCGCATCAGCAAGCATAGATTTCTGTGGAATCTGAAGCTGCTTGCTTCTTGAGACCTTGATATGAACTGTTAAGGTCTGATGAAGCTCTTGGATTGGTTGAATGTATATTAAAAGCACAATCTGGAAAGCAATATTATTCCGACAATGGCTGAACATTGGTTCTCAGTCAGAATGTACGCTGAAAATGAAATCAGGGGACCAAAATGATTTCAACAATCATTGAACCCTTCCCGTCTTCCAAGATTGAATATAAATTCCTAGGAAAGCTGTCTGGGGTTCTGAAGACTGTGCACAGATGTCATCTGAGGCAGCAGTATTCCTGTGGTATCAGCAATCTCAGATAATGTGGTATGTTGGGATGCTGTTTTACTGGTCTGTATAGCACTGCTCATGCCCATTTTTACAAGGAGAATTCCCCCAGGGTGCTCCACAATCTTCTAACATCAATTCTCACTGTGTGCAGCAGCTCATATGTGGTTGTGGGAGAATTCCACCAGGTTTCCTGAGTGGTGTCCTCCGAATTAAACCCTTGCATCACTGGCTCTGCCAAATGGGTTCTTGGGCATACACAAATTCTCCATTCCATCAACTGATCAACATCAGTTCAGCTGTCGATTTCAGTCTTCTTGACAATATTTTCGCCATCCAAGGCTCCAGTGTCAAAGTCCTGTTTGTTGATAATTCTGCTATCTTGAGTCTGGATGTAAGTTAGTATATCAGTGTGCAGCATGCGAGACTGTAATTTTTGCAACAACACCATCTCTCAGAAGTCATTTGGTCACTTTCTTGAGCCTGTGAGTTTCACCTGTGACAGATGGGATTTGCATTTAGATGTTAACTCTGATGAGCTGCCCAATCTCATTGACTTTGATATGTGGTCAATAAATAGCCACAATTTCCATGATGTTTGGTGGTTTATATATCTTAAGAGAAATTGTTGTATTTCTATAGCTTCTTTACCATTTAGGCTGGTCACTTACTTAATTTTTGGGCAGTTCTGGTGGCCGGTGGCCAAAAAGCACTGGCTTTATGATTGTGTTTGTTTAAGTTTGCTCATGTCCGAAATGGCTGGTACCCAGCTCAGAACTGCCAGCCTGTAAGTAATTTCTATGGCTTCTTTACCATTTAGGCTAGTCACTTGCTTGATTTTTGGGCAGTTCTGGTGGCCAGTAACTGAAAGGCACTGGCTTTACAATTGTGTCTGCTTCAGTTTGCCCAATGACTAAAATGGCTGATACCCTTAACTGCTAGCTATTTTCTTCTGTAGGTAATTTTTCTCATTGAACACATTTTTGTTTGGCTTAAACTGGTAAAACTGGTCCACACAGTTTAAACCATTTCTCGTGTTTAAACCTGTGGGGTGGTCTAAACCACTTACAATATTGGCAATGTGGTGGTATAATCTTAACCTGTTGCTCACCAGTTGATGTCACAGTCCCTTGTGCAATCCATTGTTATTCTGGGTAACCCAGTACTACCATACTAACAGTCACCAAGCTTTCAAACCAAGCTCAAAGGCCAAGATCCAGTTCATTCTATAGAAGGGAAAAGTATTGCTATGATTTTCACTTTTACTACTCAACTTAAGTCTACTTGAGTGACTTCAAGTTGACTTGTGTTGACTTCGCAAGTCAAATCAAGTTGACTTGTGACTTGACTTGACTTGGCTCAAGTCAACCTCACCAAGTTGACTTGGAGGCCTTTCGAGTCAAGTTGTGGCAACACTATATGATTCCATCATCTCACCTTCATATAAATCTTCTTACTTATTGTTTAGCTTACTTCTTTCCCTTTCAGTAATAACAATTAAGATAATTGCATAAGAGACTTCTAGCTATGCTACTGTACTTTAGTTTAATAATTAATGTTACTTGATTTTCACTTGCATTCAAGTTGATCTCTGGTGTTCCTCCAAACTCTTCCTTTCTGCCACTTGGTTTGTTCTGCTGGTCTTGATTGGAACACTTATGATTGTTTTCTGAACCTTCTTCTGGATCTCTGAACAACTCTGAACTCTGACTCCAGACTTCCTAGAGCTTTTCCCCTGGACTTCCCTTTTGTCAATTTGGCATTTAACAAATACAGAGGATTTGAGTAGTGAAAGTAGTGAACAACAACATTGATGACAAGTCAGTCACCAACAAAATTGCCAAATGCCCTCTCTTACCAACATCTGCTCACTCCCACATTATTTCCTCTTCTACAGCTACTAGTACTTCTGCCACCTACTAAGCTATCTGACCCCCCTCCTCCTTATGCCTGGTTATCACTACTTTTAGACCTTGGACCATTATTCCAATGAAGTTCAAGATAAATTTATCAGCCTTACAAAGGCTGCGGAGTTGGAGAACTTGACCATCTTTATACCATCCTCTGATTGGTGGACCATTCCATACCCAACTATAAAAAGAATAACTCCATTCTCTACAACAACTGTATTGGTGAAGCACCTTCTTTGGAGGCATCTGACCTCAACAATGCATATCAACCATAGGCTGAGGTATAGTATTCTTTTTCTTTTGCTTTCACAGTTTCATCACTAACAACACATCTATAGTGTGGTTACAATTTCACAAACCCCAGCCTCTATCAGACCTTCTATACTGAGTTGTCCTACTGGAGCCATGTAAGTCACAAACTTCTTGGTAGAACTCTGGTGCTGTTCTGGAGAGGAGCCAGAAGCATGCCAAGGAAAACATAGTCCTTTTGGTGCTTTCACTTGGCCGACAAGTGATCTTTCCTCTAAGATTCATCATGTTCCACTCTACTACACCAGTGCCAGTGCTGGCAAAAATCATGCACCCCAACAGTCTATGGTGATGAGTTTGGAAATCTCAGCACTTTTCTCTGCCAGACTCCTGCTGCCTCTCTCCAAGATTCTCCTGACTTAGTAGATATCTGCCTTGCACTACTATTGATACCTCTCAAACCTATACAGGGAGTCAGCTATATAGACCAACCAGTCTATACATACTATGATCATTGGGATTGTTCACACCTGCAATCCCAAATCCTGCTTTGGGACACCAATATCCTCCTCACAGAGCTGAACAAGAGCAAGAAATCTCTCCACATCAGCACATAGGAGGTTTTCAAGTAGGCCAGGAAAAACAATTGCTGCCCTATATTCCATACCTTCTGGATCAACAAAGGCCTATTCTGGCCCTCTACAACCATTAAATTCTAGAGGTTTTTTCTTGGAGGAAATAGTATTGGAATTTTCTTGAGTTCAATTGAACCACCATTTATTCAACATGTACAGGTGGCATGTTAAAGATGCTGAGTTTGGTAAAATGTTCTGTTTTGATGGTTAATATGATCTTGACGAGAACCTTGTTTGTAATAGACCTTATTCAACTGTTATCTGATCATTGATCAACCTGATTAACAGTTTCTCTCTAGCTTACTACCTTTGTGCAAGCTAGGACATCTTCGAGAGCCCTGGTATGTAATCTTTGAAGACTGATGCTGTGGTTCAGCTTTCAGATCTCATCAATTCTTGACAGCAACTCGGGCCTCCTGGAGCTTGCCTTCTTTCATAACATATCCGCAACAGACATTGAGAACAGAACTGCTTCTCTATGGCCACACAATATTGCGACATTTCGGACCATAGCCTTTTTTTTTCCTGTTCGTGTGTGTACTGTTAAGGTCTATTGGTTCAATGTGTATATCCCAGCATCTTCAATAGAAATTACCTCTCGTTGTCTTTTGGTCTCTTATGTCAGTATCCTGATGATCACGACTATGTATGCCTCAAGCTGACTCTGAAGGAGATCTTGAGAATTGCACACAGAGGGTTGAACATCAGGAAGGGAGAATCCACCATCCGTCCTTCCATTCTCAAAGCCTTGGGTCTGACTTCTCTATCTTTTCGGGATTCAGCCTGTACTTCTGGCTTGTGTCTGTCCAACTAGCTAATGCGTCCAGCATGTTCTGTTGATGTATGCCCTTGAGGTTTTCACAATGAAGGTCTTCTGAGTGTTTTCCTGAATTAACCATATGACCTATGCAACTATACTTCTCTCCTATTGTCTTTATCAACAAAGCCCCAAGTCCAAAAGAAGAGCAAGAATAAAACCCATACCACTTCTAGCCGTTACAAGCAGTGGGAATTTCCGGCCCCCTGTACTACAGAGTCCAGCTAACAACGCCTCAGCCGAAATATCTGCAGATATAGCTCAGCAGCTTGCAGCTGAGCTGTCCAAGCCGCCTACAAAATACTCTCATGCGTCGGCAAATCTTTGGGGATTACTCCTAGCTGCTTACAAGACTGCACAGATAGTGAATGTGCTTGGCCTAAAGATTTCATTGAAGGTATTACACTGTGAGGTCTCTGAGCGTGCTACGCATCGCTCGTCGCCTCATGGCCCCTGCGAACCATCTGCACGAGTAATGGGACGAGCTCGGACATACACAACGGATCTTCCTAAACGGGATTCCACGTTACCAGAAGCAGCTTCCGAGCGAGACCAACGTTCTCCCCACCATCCGCATCATCTTCCCCGCTATTTGACCTCGCTCCTGTACTATCGTCACCTGGATACGACCGTTCCCCATGACCCGGGACTCTCGACGCCTTCCCACAAACACAACATCTCCAACAACCCGGCGCATTCCATACCACACAGACTGCATTCGTCGTTACTTGGACGACCACTCCCCTGTCATCCATGTTTCTGTTCGCGGACGCTCTCTCACACTAGACGGACCTACTGCGTGCCTGATACCGACCCATCGGACGAGGTAGAGGATATCCCGACACAGCCCGTCCCCCACTTCACACAACGCATCAACTAGCCGAGGGGAGACAACCCGTCCCTCCCCCTTCCTGAGCACTCGAGGACCCGCCGACGCTACCACCAGGCCATGCCTGGAGCTCTAGACGTATTCCAAGGCTGTTTGGCCTCACTGTGCCTCATACGCACCCAGAGACGATCGGTCTCCTCAGCAGAGGCACCCGTTCTCCTGACGGTATATGCACCCCAAAACGCCTCATGATGTCCCCTGCCCCCTGGAAACACCTGTGTCCCACATGGCACCCTCTGAAACGTGGGAAGTCGTCGAGGAGGTATAAAAGGGAGCACATTTAGTAGGAGTAGTCAGTACCTTCCGGCCTGCAGAAGTAGCTTCCGGGGCGTTCTCGTCCACTTCTGTACTGTTCTCAGCTCAATCTAAGGGGTACTCCCAGCCTTCCCCGACCTCGTACCTCTCGTGCACCCTCCTCCTCGCCCACTGCCGGAGACAGGCCACACATCTTACATTCGCTCGTTCATCGGCAATCTCACCTCTCACACCTCCATCAGCAGGGTCCCTCCTCACCGGACCCGGTGTCACCATCCCAGGCTTCCTCGATTAGGATCACTGCTCTTGCGAGCCTCGCTCTGTAGAAAACAGGCCCGGAGAGAAGCCATCATATACAAATCGCCGTCCATAGCCAACGAGACCGACCGTCTCACCGTCGAACCGAACGACGTCAGTGCCATCGTCTGTGCGACACACATCGCATCTCCAGCGCTGGTTCTAAGGGGAAGAGCGCACAAAGGAAAGCAGACAGGGCAACACATTTAAGGTTCCAGTACTCTCGTATGGGGAACCAGGTTTAGGCATTCACACCTTCTTTACCGTTTCCACTAACAACAGGTCCGCCGCACACGTCCACACTTAGGAGACGAACAGTCTCCACAATCCACTGTTCACACACACACACACACACACACCCATCGCTCACACAAGGCCGATTCGCGCACCGACCTTCCGCTCTATCATTCGACTATACTTTCCCCTCTAGAGGACGAACGTAGTCGAATTCGAATCACATATCTTTCGATACCGACACCACAGTCCTTATCACAATGCCTATGTACACCCGGGAGCATCTGGTTAGTCTGAACACTTTATCCATCCGAACCGGATCCTCGGATCCGAAGCATCTAACCGAACCGGACCTTCAGGTTCGGTTCCTTCCAACCATCCAGACGTGTTGTCCGTGTCTAGGGCACGCGTTATGGAAGTGCCTATCGGCACGCTCGTCGCCTCTACCCCCATCTGGGTGTTGCGAGTGAGCTCCTCCCCGGGCGTTAACAGCCACTCATTCCTCTCCTATCCCTCTACTATGTGAACTTCTCACTATTTCCTCCTCCCTCTCCCATTCCCACAGGCTCTCCGCTCCACGGCCGAATACCACGCGACGCGCTCAATGTTCACGCGCTTGGGACGATCACGTGTTCGCGGCACCTAGCGAACAACTCGCATATCCTCGCGATTATACCCAAGTTGGAGGAACGGATGGCGCGTTATCATTTTCCTCTCCCTCTCCTCGAACCATACACACGGTCCATGATCAATACTTATTTTTTCTCATCTCTCAGTTTCCTTTTTCCTACCGCTCGTGATGTACTACCTCCTGGACGCGATCTCATCTCGGATAGCTCGGTCAACTCGGAATGCACTGGGGATCGACAGGCTGGAGGTTTGGTCCACCAACAGCAAGCGTTTTGCGGGGAACGCTGTCTCCCTATAACGTCTATGTGCATCTCCCGGTTGGCTTGGGTTTTTCGAGGTGGATGGCAACTGGGATGGTTATTTCATTTCTTCTCATGGACTCTTACATAGTATCTGTTTGTAATTCGTCTCCACGGGGCTCTGGTGACGCGAGAGTACGCGTTTCAGCCATCCCGATCGCAGTATATAAGACTTGCAAATTGATGGAAAGGGGATCTTCCTCTTCCGATTTCCCCCCCATATTTTCTCTCTTGAGTCGCGAGTTGGGAGCCTGCGAGTCGCGAGTACGAGTCAAACGACACACGAGCATCAAGAGGGGATTATCCCATCCATAGCTGAGTCACATCTTCGTCTTATTTCCAGCACACACTACCGTAACCACGCAGCCTAGGGTACTCTCTCGACCCTCCGCTCTCTGATCCACCCCAGGATCAACCCCTTCTTCTACAGCGTCCGATCAACTTGCTGATGCATCTGGCTTTGTCCGTTAATGCACACCCTTGGGGTATTGCACAATGAAGGATTATTGAGTGTTTCCCCATTTCTGTTCATATGACTTATGCACCACATGCTTCCCTCTTATTGTCTTTATTGTTCTTGACAAGTACTTATTGTCTTTACCTTACTTCTCGCTACATTTGGACTATCTCCATATTTAGTATAAATACGGTTATTACTCTGCATGTATCTTCAGTTGATAGTTAATGTGTTTTGCCTTCGCATTGCTCTGTCGTCCAACTTCTATCTTCTTCTTACTTTGATGCCAAGTTAGTTGGTGTACCCACTCACCTTTGTGGTATCACTTTGCATCCAGACCAATCCGTCCAGCCATATTCATCTGTCATCTGGTCATCCAGCCGAGCTCACTTCCATCCGGCCGGTCATCCAGGTTTCGCCCAATATGGATATAACAGAAGGATGATGCACAGGCTTATTCAGTTCCGGCACAGTGGCTCTGCAAGCTATGGGACAAATACCTTGTTTTGGAGCCAATAGTAACTATGGACAAGGCTTTGAATGGAGATGAACACACAGGAAAGTCGGAATTGGAATGGAATCTTCCTCTACAGTCCATCCAGGCTATTCCCTAAAAACATCAACTATGATCTCCACCTTGCACACACAATTGAGTGGGACGAGGTGGGAATGATGTACACTTTGCATTCTTACTTGGGCGCCTGTGTATTGTAGGACTCGGACTTGGTCCCAGCATGTGCAAAACTCACTGAGCTGGTGTATAAAGGACTGCTTTTGCTTAAGCTCAGGCATCCATTGATAGACAAGGAATACAACAATCTTTACTTCTTCTGGCTCTCTGAGTGTTTGTTGAAGCTTTCGGCCAGCAGAGGCAAGCAGAGAAACTGAAGCCTATTGTCAATATAACATCTACACTCGATGGTCTCATGCCAACAAAGCCCTTATTCGGTATTCCTGCCATAATCATCGCCAAAGCATTCTTGAGGTCTCACACCATACAGCCGACCACCGACATAGAGCTTTTCTGAAGGGTTCTAACCAGTTGTCATCCGACTACTGGGGACCTGACTTGACACAATCCTGACCAGATGAATCCAATCTGTGGTGCTGGAGGGGTTCGAGCTGCTGAAAAGTGTTCTCCCAGTGCATCTCTGGATGATGGAAACTGGTCTGTCAAGCCTTCCCGCCTTTATGACCACCAGCTAGTGGAGCTTAACAAGGGCTTTCCTGGATGACCTCACTACTATATACCCACATAAGATGCATTTTGCCTCTCTTGATGACTGTGTCAACCTTTTTACTGTGACAGAGAATCAGCAAGCAACACTTGGTATAGCATACACATTCAAGTGCTGCAACCTGGCTATTTATGGCACAGCAAATATGTGGTATAGCTTGCATCCTAGCAGAAAAGTAGGACCCAATAAATAGATTGAACTCATAATCCCAGAGAAGTTCACCCCAATGTTTGTGGTTGAGCTCAGGCACAGTTACATGGCCCTGCTTGGTGCACTTGCACACCAGGATCCTATCACCTCAGATGCTCCCAAAATACCCTAGGAGGATGTTCTCTGATAGATTGTGGGGTCAAATATTAAGCAGCTTCAGAAGCGGCCTCACACCCCTACAGTTTGTGCAGCAATTATCTCTGACATACAGCCTTTCCACAATACTCTTGTTTCTATTGGTTCATACTGCATTTGACTCATACCTATGCCTATGCTATGTTTTGACTCATTTCATCACGGGAGTCTCAGACCTCAATGATCTCTGAATCATACTGACTTACCTTGATTCATTATAACTCAATCCATCATGAAACTCTCAGACCTCTGACTATTCTAACTCTTACCTTATATCCCCAATAATATTATACTTATCTATAAATATAAGCCATATCCGTAGTTAAACTTCAGTTTGAATATCAACTAAGACTTGCCCTAATACTCTTCTTCTCAGACTTCTGTTCACCTCTGACTCTCTCTGAAATTGGGCATTGGGTGTAGAGAAAGGCGCAGCACATGAGCTGAAGCCAAGCCCCTTCCAACCCTTCCAGTATATGGGTTTGGGACTCCATTTGGATCTGACCTTCCACTCTACATCCTAGTCGCTCTGTCTTGCTGATATGCACTTTATCCCTTCCAGGATTATGTTGGACCTCCGTCAGATCCTGGTCAGAGACCAATACTTGACAGTATTGTGGAGCCACCTTTGCTGGAGGTCATATGCAGTGGATCTACTTGAATAAAGGTTATGGCACATTTGCTGGGTTGAAGGTTCTCATTGCTGACCAGCTAGTGTCTATTTTTGGGTATATTTGAAATCTACAGCCTATTGTCTGTTGCTGATTTTTTGTATCCTAACAACCCAGATTTGAATCTGTTGCCCAAGAGACACCTATATACTGGCCAATGAAATGGATATTGCATAAATGTTATGAGTACAGTGCTTTCCCTGCAACTGTGCTTTGAACATAAGTTCACTGGGTCAAGTCATCAATATGCACTCATGTCAAGAACATGTGTCCAGAGGTCTGATGGAGGAGTTAAGACAAGTCTGTGTGCAGAGGATAAGAGGGGGACCTAGGTTGTTTATGGCATTGGCACTGTAAAAAATGTGTGAACAATGCTCTGCTTGTGCTGTCACATGTTGAAGGCAGGAATCACAGGCTTGCTGAGGAAAACAAATAGATGCCTGTACTTGTGTGGAACTAGGCTGTAGCCAACATAGATTGCACATGATCTTGGCAGGGGGAAGGAAGGAGGGAAGTCAGTGCCAGCCATCTGAGAGCTTGGTGAGGTTGAGCATCCAGAAATCACAATAGGAGAGCTATCAGTGTGTGTTTTGCTGCCAAGGATATAAAGAATGCCTGATGGGTTATTGTGGTCAGATGTGAAGAGAGGATACAGGTGTGAGACAGATATACCATCAAATAAACAAATTGTGCATTGTCCACACGCACTCAGCACTCCTGCCCTGTACATGCTCAATTTTTGCTGACCTGCTACTCAGGATTCTCTGCAGTAAGTGTTGGCACTATTTTCAGATCTGCATGTCACAGCACCAAAATACCCAATAATGGGGTATGCTTTATGATCAGCAATGTCTTGAATCTCCTCTACAGATATGTGAAAGGTTTATTAGTGACCCAGCACCAGTGTAAGATGAAGCCAATGTTACTGAAGATTTTGGATACCAGGCAGGGAGTGGTGATGTACTCAAAGTAAACCCATAGCAGTGCCTTGCAAATGAGAGAGTCAGGAAATGTCAGTGAGATAGATGAATAGTGTCTACTGCATTGTACTCTTTGGATCCTCTAGAAGTGACCAGCATCCAGCAACAATCTGAGGATAGAAAAACATGATCAGTACAGGATTTTGAAGAAAAATAGAGACATACTGTTGGAATCATCTGGGTAAGGAGAAAAACACCTGTGTTATATCTGTGTCAGAAAAGGCTGGAAGGACGGAAGGCCGGAAGGACGTAAAAGGCCAGAATAACAGATAGGGCCAGAAGTGATACCACGTAACTTAGCTCGATGACGAAGAAGACAGAAGTCAGACCACGGAGCAATGCGGAGGCAAAGCACATTAATTTTCAACTAAAGATACAGTAGAACATAATACATATTCATACTAAATATGGAGATAAGTCTAATGCGGAAAGAAGTATATAAAAGACAATAAGTACAGCGAAAGACAATAAGAACAATAAGAGGGAAGCATAGTTGCATAAGTCATATGTTTGATTTGGGGAACACTCAGAAGACTTTCACTGTGAAAACCCCAAAGGTTGTGCGTCAACAGAACTAGCTGGACGCAACAGGAAGCTGGTTAGAACACAATGGCCGTAAAGTAGGCCGTAGCCAGAACGGCCGTAAACGGCCAGAAAGGAACCGGAACAGATCGGAAAGCATGGTCGTAACAACCTGTCTGGTGATGCACTTTCACCTACTGTTATATGCAACAGAGTCAAGAAGGTAGGGAACTAAGACAACAGAGCAATACAGAGGCAAAGCATGTTAATTATCAACTGAGGTTACAGCAGAAGAAAATACATATTTATACTAAATACAGAGATAGTCCTGATGCGATAAGAAGTAAGTTAATAACAATAAGGATAGAACCAGGGCAGAACTGGGACAGAGCCAGAATGGGGCTGAAACAGAGCCAGAAGTGCACAGTTATAACATCTACACGGCACAGGGCATGGAGGGCCTAACACCAGCTGGCATATTCCTCCACAGGAATCCTCTAGGCGTATTGACCAAAATTAGAGATGGTAGTGAATTCCAAGAAGAAATGTCATAATGTTACACATCTTTATGCTTATATAAGCAAGTGAGAACACCTAAAGTGTAAATCTCCAAATAAGGAACCAAATGCCATAGTTCAACAACTCCAACCCTTGAACATAGTCGACAGCAGGGAGGTTGTAGAGATGACCAGGAATAGGGGCTGGCTTGATATTGCTAATTTCTGTATTGGAACTTCCAATTGATGACACAAATACTCTTGGATAGAAGCCTTGTTTCAAGAGTATTTATGTTATTATTGGGGTGTTGTACTGGAATATCACCACTTACCTGCCCAGTCAAGCCGATAGGCCCATATAGCTCAAAACAGATCCTAGGATGTTTACAGAGATCTGGTGTGGTGGTCCTATACTTTACCTCTAGCTTCTACTACATCTCTATAGGCCAAATGTTCCTCTTACATGTTTCTCTTGCTACCTGGGTTCTCTGCCACCTGGTAAATCCTCTACACAATGTTGGTAGGATCTGTTGCTGCCTATACAGCAAGGCAACTTGCATATGATATATATCTTAACAACAACTTCAATGCTATGCCACCCATCAAGATGTGGCACGTGTCAACCCCAGTATCATCATGAATATGGTCCAAGACAACACTGCTAGTGTGTGGCAGGACCACCTTGCTGGTCTGATGGTGCAAATTATGAAAACCGGCAGCATCTACGTATCGGTAAGTGCTTTCTTTGATAGAAGGCATCTTCATTTATGGGCTCTTTTACGCCTATATAAGGCCCCTCCCTCCCTTAGTCCTCCCCATGTTATTCCTGCTTGTCAGGGGTGTGCCTGTTATTACAGGGCATATGCTGACATAAGGCCAAGAGCTTAACAAGATGAGGACAATCCTGGGAACCAGCCTGCACTACCATCAGCACAACACTCGACCACCTCTAACAAATAATCTGGTACACCTGCTATAATGCCCCAAGGGCAAGGAACCTACAAGCAGTTCTACTGGATGCATTACAGATCTCAGATCTAATCGTACCACATACTTGAGTATTTCTAACAAGGATTGACACACAGTAACCCACCAAACACCTTTACTAGCTGTGAATTATGAATGGACTTCTAATTCCTATAACTACATATAGCAACTGGATTTGAATGTAAATCAGTAACAAGGTCAGATGCAGTTGTTGCACATGCACCCTAATTGACAGAAAGAGGCATTCTTGCATCAATGACTGTCTTAGAAGGGCAGTCCTCTTCAGGTGCTACATCATGCATGGTTACAGCAGCCTGCACATTGAGTGACAGCTCAAGGGCGAAGATGACCATAACAACCATTCCTGTATCCAGCTCACCATCATTTTATAGTCTTTACTTTACACAGGGGGCAAACAAGTGAGCACCTGTCATAACGGCACTCTGGTGGCACTTGCTTCATCCTGGCTGTGTCTTTGTCCCAGACTTGACAGGGCACCTGTTATTTCAGGAACTTCTTAGCCTGGTTTGGCAGTGGTATGATTTCAGGCATGATTTCTGCCCTCTGCCAAATCAGGCAAAGGATTCTTGTGGATTGAATATATCTCAACCTGAAAGAATGTGAGTTTTTGGCAGGCCATTCTGGGACAAGATAGTGCATTTGAGGGGAAGGTGGAAAGAGATGCAGAGAAAGAGCAAAAAGCGACTATAGTAGTCAGAAGAAATAAGTAACAGCACAAAGAGGATGTCCGAAAATATCCTAATTACCTAATTGGCATCGTGGCCCATGTTGCCGCCTGTAGCAGGCGTGAAAGGTTGTGGAACTGTAAGGGCAACCTTAAGCTAAAGGCAACCTTAAGCTCAGCGCGGGGCGCGGAAACTAGCAGGGGAATCCGAAGTATAAATATGGGTACTAAATACAGGAGCAGGAATACTACGCACCTAGCGGGGGAATCCAAAGAGAAGAAAGGATGAGGATTCCCATGCTAGGCGAAACCTTATATACGAATCAGTAACTACCCAGTAGCACATGTCCGGAGGTATCTACAATGATCATGGGCCTGGTCGCATAGCACGTGCCAACGAGAACAGACGGGCGGAAAGCCAGAGGAATAGCCGGAGGAATAGCCGGAGGAATAGCCGGAGTGGAAGCCGGAGCGGAAACCGGAAAGATAGCCGGAGATATAGCTGGAAAGGCCGGAAGAGCGGGGGTTCCCCTGACAGGAACTGGATACACACCTTGACCTGAGATTGATGGAATCTGCATGATTCCTGGAATAATTTAACAGAGCACCTATGAGTCATTTATCTGCAGACAACTTGCTGACTCTGGACTGCCAGCATTACTTGGTATACAAGTTGCAAACACTGCACCAGCACCCATTGGTACAGGGCCATGAATGCAGCCAGACAAACTGTACATGCACACACACAGCCAGAATTATCACCAAGATTATCTTAACACACAAAGTTGCAATGTTATATCCAGTCCAGACCCTGTCCCACCTCCAGACCAACTCTGCCTTCTTCAGATCTCTGATCTGCTGGAGTTGGCTTTGGACTTCAGAACTTCCGCTCTGCCTTTAGACCTCTTAGGTTTTTATGCAATGAAGGATTACTGAGTGTTTCCCGTTTATCCACCTAAGTATGAACCTGTGACTTCTCTGAACCTTCCCCTGGAACTCCCAACAACTCCAAACTCTGACCCCAGACTTCTCTCTGTCAATTTAGTGTTTAACAGTTGTCGTTGACCCTAGTAAAACCCTTGATCTCCTCAATCTCACTGT
Organism: Mycena olivaceomarginata; assembly: GCA_029378375.1. Lineage (NCBI taxonomy): Eukaryota > Fungi > Basidiomycota > Agaricomycetes > Agaricales > Mycenaceae > Mycena > Mycena olivaceomarginata. The sequence goes on along the minus strand of JARKIC010000746.1, from coordinate 161,224 downwards.
TATATCCATGGAAGATACTATGAAGGCGAGTGGGTACACCAAACTAACTTGGCCTCAAGATGGAGAATCCAGAAGTCAGATGATGGAGCAATGCAGAGGCAAAGCACATTAATTATCAACTGAAGTTACACTGGAAGTAACTACATATTTATACTGAGTACAGAGATATTCCAAATGTAGAAAGAAGTAATAGACAATAAGTATTGCCGAAGACAATAATTGCTTCTTCTGCCATTCCTGGTGCTCCTGGATAAATGCTACAAGGGTGCAAGCTCTAGAAATTGTTTCTGAAGCTCAACCACTCCTTCAGACTAGTGAAGACTGTATAATTGTTGAGTGAGAGAAGGACCAAAATTCACAAGCTGATAGACTGCAACAAGAGAGTAGCAAATCTGACCTTGTGCCTCATGGGAAACCAGGTCTGCAATCTCTGTTTGCACAACCATTAAGGGTAGAGTTGTGCCAATGTCCGCCATGTAGGCCAATGTGAGATTTGCAAGGTGTTGCCCCCAGACACTTGGATCTGCTGCTGTGCTCGCTGGCAGCGCAAAGTATATCTGGGTGCTCAGATTGTTCTGGCACTCAATCTGATCTACAATCATGTTGGCAATTGTGCGTAGTGTGTGGTTTGTGAGACAAATATGGCTAGGCTTCATGAGAAAGGCCCTCGTTATCTCAAGGCACTGGCTTTTGTCCCAAAGAGTGCAGGTCTTGAGAAGATCCCAAGATATCTTGTATTCAGAGCTGCAGGATCAACTTCCCTACCAGTTCTTTAGCCAAGTGCTGCGGTCGTTTCTCATTTGAATTCAAGGTCAGAAACCCATATTCATCATTAAATGAAAGCGGCTCAGGTGTATCAGCAACTGAATCCAGTTACTTGGGGTCCAAAAGCCCATTTTCAAGATTGAATGTGTCCAAGAGGTCCCATGCGCCGCTTGAAATACTTGATCAGTCCTCTGGCAGATTAAGAAGGGAAACTAAACCTATACCTAAGCTCCTCTGCACCCTGCCAAGTATTGTTGTCTGCTTCATAACCCTTCCATCAAATGCACCCCTCACCCCTCTACACGTTGAGTTAGCCTTGTGAAGATGTTTGCAAAGGAAAAAAAAAAAAACCTGGTCTCTGAATGTGATGATTTGCTCAACCTCAAACTTGTGCTCAGATGTCTCCACCTACACAGGCTCCAATTGTTCTTCTTCTTCATCAGAATCCAACAGACTGGGGGCTTTGCTTTGTCTTGCGCTAGGTGGTACCTGAACCATCAGCAACAGGATTTGATGGAAGAGGTGGCTGTGAATCTGTATTGTCATAGGAACAGCCTTTCCGCTTCTTGATAACAGCAGATTCTGCACTCAATATGCTGGCATTATTATTGGACGGCTGATCTCTGACTGCACATTTGTCTGACAATGTAACAGACTGGACTGACTTCAATGTTATTGGGCTTGAGACAGTGTCTGGTTTGCCAAGTGGGCCAGACTGCTCTACATCTTCTGTTGGCTGAGGCAAATTGCCATACTTCAGGTAATACTGCAAGCATTTCTAACCATTTGGTGGTACAGCCAGCCTAGATGGAACAAAATTCAAGCAATGCTTATGTACAAAGATTCAATCCCTCAGCATTTAGCAGTCGGCTACGAAGCCTCCACTTGGCTGGTGAACCTTTAAGAATAACCATTGAAATTGCCTTAAAAATTGATATGTCAGTTTTAAATGCCACAATGGAGGTGAGGAATCAAATAAGTCAACTTCAAGTGACTCAAGTCGACTTGAGTCAGGCAAAAATATGGAAAATGTCTGCCCATATCATAGAATCATAACTGCACTCATTTGAACCCTATTTTAAAGCCACACTAAGTCACGCTTTCCCCAAAATTTTAATACTATGACTTTCAGCCAGTTTTCATTATCAATTCAGGCACATTGGAGGGATTTTGGCAATTCCTAGTACATCTTAAGCAACTAGACAAGGTCTGGAAGTTCATCTGGACCATAATTGTGCTCATCACCAGTGTACCTGTACCATCCATCACATGTGAAGGACACATGTCTGCATTGACAGCCATGAGATAAACCTCTGAGTCTCGTGAACATGGCTGTTTCTTCAGCAGCTTTCTTGGCTAATTGGTGGGCCATGCTATGGATAACAAGCTGCATCTCACATGAGCAATTTCGGTGAAGTTACAATTTTTGAATGCTTACTACCTCAAGCAGACGTGATTCCAAATCTGCACTCTTGAATGTGAGAAAAACTAATTTGCTCTCTGAGTTCAAAATGAAGTAAAGCTGATCCAAAGGCTCTGTAGCACTGTCAACTGCCTTGACAAGCTTGATCAAGGTGCACATTTGACAAATTAATGGGAGCGGGATGAAGTAGTGCCAGTAGCTAATATGAATCCATTGAGGCAAGAACGGGGTTGAATAAAGGCCCTAAATAATTATCAGCCTTACCTGTTGGAACACATAGGTAGATATTCTGCATTGTCACAGATGATGCCGTGAATAACGAGTGTCTGGATGAGTTGTCCATTTGGAGAATTTTGCTACTCCTTGAAAGCGGTTTGTCAGAATGTGAATACAACAATGCTACAATTACCCATATATCTAGACTAGACGACTGGCATATTTTAGCTCAGTTCTTCCAGTGTATCTTCAACCCAACATTTTTACATTCATTCCGGACTCATTTACAGTGTCCATCTCCTTCTCTGTCACACCAAGGTTTTGTCTCTAGCATGATGTTCACATGTTCATTTCTTACATTTATTCCAGACTCATTTACTTCCCTGTCAAGCTCTCCAAAGACTTCCCTAGACCAGAGCCAACAGAGGGATCCGAGGGTGGGCATGTTGAAGGTGAAGAGTTGGATGAAGAATAGTACTGCTCTCTTGTTTTTGTGTGCTCTGAAACATATTTTTGTTTTGCCAGAAACTTGTAGAAAGATGGGTAAACCTGTCAGCCAATCCGGCAGAGTTGCAGATCTAGTAGATGTATACCAAGATACCAATGGCCTATTTGCAATATTTGGTCCTTGTATTCTTGTGCGCCAGATATAAGTGTAAAAAGAGTCTAAAATGGTCTTTTCATGGATATCAAAGGTTGGTGATGTCAGAAGCATGCAGCACTCCACTAGAGACCTTGAGGTATGTTAGAGGGGTGTCTTGCTCAAAAGACACAAGACTTCAACCAGATTTACTCCCACTAGAGCAATTTTGGTATCAAAGTTGTTACCACCTTGGAGACTTGGAAATCATGTTTTGCTCAAATTTGGCTCTATAGAAACTCTTTAAGCCAGGTAGGGATTTATTTCAAATGCTGTAACCGGTCCTAGAATGAGTGGATGAGCCTGCATAAATCAACAGCCTTAGCTTTATGAGTGGCTGTGTGATTGTAAAGCTAAGGCCGTTCATAAGTGACAATGCTAAGAGAGCTTATCTTATCTGCCTCTGCTGGTGATCTTATTGTTGATCTACCTGAACTTTGACAGTTGTGATCTGTCAAATTGAAACTGAACCTCAACTGTCCCGCTTACTGTAATTTACAGTGTCTATCTCCTTCTCTGTCACACTGTCACGAATTACCCCTGACTCAGCATCGCAGATATCCTTTTTTGGGTTCTACCCTTTTTGGGAATAACCTGTCCTTGATCGGGTTATTCCCTGGACCACAACACTCACTTGACCCTCAGGGACATGAACATCCCTTGGACCTTTATTCGGAATTCATACCTCACCACTTTACTACCCGGGTTCTTATTGCAGTAACCCAGGACTCTATACGATGAGGGCATGACACCATACACATGCAACCCTGCGCTAGCAACCCAGACTTCTTTATGTCGATGACCATTTCCAATGGGTCATGACTACACTCCTTTATGTTGGTGGATATTCACTCCTGATATCCCTGCCAAGACAACTACACTCCTGAATGGCGACAGGTGTCCCTGGGTGCCACCTGTTGGCCCCTTTATGCTCATGACTCCTTGGTGACCCCTAGATGCTGTGGTGATAACACATAGGGACTAGGAGCATCAGCATTAATGTTCCTTAATGTTAGATACAGTAACCAATCGCCTTGGTAGAATCTCCCCTGTACAGTAGATTCTACCTCGTCTATACTCAGGCCTTACTTTGGCTGGATTGCTTGGTTCTTGGACTTGAGCCTGGAGTGCTCTTGTTCTCATCTCATTGTTCTGGTCTTGCCTTTGCTCCCCTTTCGCTCAACAACACCAGAACTCCTACTCTCTGTCTCTTGCCTTGGGATATTGATCTAGCAGTGTTGGCCCGTTAGGTAGTGGCAAGGAGAGACACTTATTTACCAAGTGGAAGAGATCATCACACTAGTTCCCTGGCAGGGTTGTACAGAGACTGGTTTGCCTGAAGTTCCCCTCAGGTACCTCTCGGTCTTGGATCCAGTTGGAACCCCTGTTCAGAGTACCCCTGAGTCGGGTTCTTCCTCTCGGGTTCTTGGGATGCAACTCCAAACCCCTATCCAGACCCAAAGCCCCTATTCAAGCCACCTGGAGCAGGTTTCTCTCACTAGGGTCTGGTGCATAGTTGCAGTACTCTCGCTGCAATATCTTTGGGTTCTTCAGTATAGGTTGCTCACCACCTATGGATGCTGGCCTGGTTGGCCACATCCTCCCCTTGGATCCTCGATGTGCAGTCATGCACTATTCAAGCAGTGACAGATTTTCTCTCAACATCTAGAGATGGCTGCTGTTGTGTCTGGTGTGGATATGGTCCAGCTGACCTTTTTGTGTTTACTTCTCTGCAAGACTCACAATCCAGACTGGTTGAGCAGCTGGACTTCAATAATCCTGGAACTATGGATGTGTTATTTGCTAACAGTGAAACTTTTCCTTGATTCTTGTGAACACTGTATGATAAACAAGTGATTTATTGAGCCAGGTGATTATGAAAGAACACATTCCACTTCATTAATATCCACTTTCTATCTTCTTGGGCATATCTTTCACCTGTGTTCTCTCAAGTCCGACAATGCCGAAGTAATTCTTAAAACACAAGTACCACCTTCATATTTCTCTTGGTCTTCTTGTTCATCATTGACTCAGTCTTCTTGGACTCTACCATTCAATTCATCCCTTCTATTGAATGTGTTCGCTCACAGACATTGTCAAGAGTGTGTAATCTTAGTTGTTTATTGGTGCAGAGTACAAACTGAATATTGGTCTGTCAGCTCATACAACAACTTTGTGTTGGGATCCAGGTTCTCAGTATATGATTTTATACAACGGGAAAGCGCTAGCACTTCTGAAGTGTTATTACTAGCACTCAGGACTCTGGCTAGGTGATATAAAGGAGAACTGGAGTGAGCCCAAGCTCCCGGTTGTAGCATCAGATACGACTAGGATGACGCGCTAGTACGGTCTGAAGGCACAAATCACGGGGAAATAACCATAGCCTAAACAATCAAGGTGCTAGACCTAGGAAGCGAGACACAGGAGAGTGATACTACAAGGGCACTAGCAGACGGTGCGAGCGGCGAGTCTGGAATCTGAAGGATAATAAACTATGCGCTAGAAGCCTTCTAACAAGGGTGTTAGTATGCAGTAACCCACTAGTGATCGACCCAAGGCCTGAACACAGATGCGAGCACATAACTGTCGTGACACAGTTGCGAGTCACAAATAGAGACAAGTAGACAGTAGAGGAATAGCTAGCAGGCTATTGGTGCGGATGTGTGGATCACCACAAATGCAGTAACAGATAAACAGACTCCTGTGCTAGATGACTCCAGGTGGCGGATTCAACTCCACTTCGTTAGGATAGCGATTCCAGCAGCTGATGGCAAGCTGAGGGATCACTCACGACACCCATAAATGGACGCTAGCAGATCAATGTGGCTGTTCTGCTTGGCATAGACCCATCATAAAACCAAATGGCAGTCATTTCATTGGCTGTTGTACCCATCACATCATTTTCACTCATTTATATTATTTATTCTGTTTATCACATGTATCATGGACCTCAGTAGTATAAAGGGAGCACAGAGCAGGCTAGAACCTCAGATTATTACATCCCAACTTTATACGAAGTTGGTGCAGGTGGTCTCAGGTTGCTAGTGGAGATTGTACACACACTTCACAAGTAGTAGCTTTATTGGAATCAATACTGTTGACTCTGGACACATCGAGATCTTAAGTTGAGGTTCCTGTTGCTGACTTGAGGAGTCTTCACGTATAAAACCAAGGGTGTTCTCTTCGAGAACCAGCTAGCAGTTGCACTAGTAGCTTTGCCTTCACCCCGATATTGTCGTAGTGTGCTGGATCGCCTGCTAGGTGATTGTGTATTGACTTGAGGCCACTAAGAAGAAGATGGACTAGGTGCCCCTACCTCTAGACCGACTTTAACTTGTCAGTTACTTTGCCTTCACCCCGATATTGATGGAAGCGCTGTCGTAGTGTGTTGGGTCACTAGCTGGATACTTATAGTGTCTATTGCCAATACAAAGTCAAAATGTTCCTGTTCTTGGTTAAGGAATGGGTCAGCGACTTAAGGACTGCCTTGTCGCTTGAGGATTAAGGTCCCCTTGTTGTTAGCCTCAATAGTCTTTGGGTACCCCATTGCAAGGATTTTCACAAACCTACATACTCTGCCCTGGTGCTCTCGATCTAGTGATCCAGCCACCTTGTATCCAACCCATAAACCCCTGCCCATCTCAGGTGCTAGCAGTATTGTTGTTGGCAGCTGCGTAGTGCTAGTGTGTTGTTGAACGCTCAATTGCCACACACCAGTTTTGTCCTCTATAAACCTTTCCGCCTGAATGGCACCCAGACAACCTCCCAATAGCCAGAGCCCTCCTGCACCATTGCTGAATGAGTCTGAGCACCTCCTAAGCCTCTGTAGCCTACCACAGCGCAATTATGTAGTGGTTCCAATCAGCAACTCGGGTTTGCCCCGCTGCCTTGGCCATGTATATATGCTGTATTTGCCGGTTGTGCATATTGAAGAAAGCATTTTGTGGCTGTGTGGACTAGACAAAGTTTGAAAGCCAGCTGAACAAACATTCTTCTTGTCTTCATCCACCACCTCACTTTACACCTCGCCCAACTCGATTTTACTCCTTACATTACAATGACTATCACCATGACTAGGATCAAGGCAAAACTCATCAGAAAGGACACAGGTCTGGCAACAGTGGTAATTCACCCCTTTCAGCTCGCCTGAAAGCTATTACTGATGTGCCTGAAACCCAGAAAGAGCCTGGCCAAGAACCCACTTATTCAGCATATTTCTCTCAGCAGGATCTCAGAGAACGTGCAGTAAACGAAGCCAATACGAACCTGGAGCGAACTTTCCGGGAGCTTGATGGCCAGCATATGTAGAGACTGTACCTATATTGTAATATGGCAGGCCATGGGCTATGACCATATTGCAATATGCATGGCCATGGCCAGGTGGCCAACTATACCCACATTGCAATGCGCCCATTGCAGCTTAGGCCCTCCCATATCGGCTGAAAATTCCGGATTTGACCCCTTTGGGTATATCCACCATTTTTTGTTTGTTTTTGATACCCCCGATTGTACTTCCCATTTTTGGTTTCATCCCGCTTTTATTTTGATGCAAATGAATGTTGATATTCCCCATTTCCCGCTTACCTGTTATCCCCAAATGCCCACCAGCAACCACCGATCTATGGCATGTATTAGGTACATAAGCACCTCATAGGTGCTCGTCAATAAGCACCTATCAGCGTCTATTTTTCCTTTGACTCCTGGGCACCTATGAGTGCTTTCTGGATGTACATATATTTTTCGGCCATTATTATTATTCTTGTTGTTGTTATGATAAATTTCGCTTTTCCAGTTCTCACAGAAGCTCAAGACTATCAAATTGTAAACAGAATAGCGACAGTACTGAGTTCCTGTGAGCTACGGTGAGCCAGCCTGAGGTTACGAGTTTGGGTAATGCAGATCAGACAAGCCCGGGTGAGGAGCCACTTTCTCCTCTTTGCTTCCGCTCCCATACATGACAAAGAATCTGCTGTCCTCTTCTCACTGCTCGGTGAATCATTTGCTCTTTTTCTTTGCACTACTTCTTATGCTCCTCGGCTCTGAGCTCAACATCATAACACTGCTTTCCATCTCCAGCACCAAGTCCGCAGGTCAGGCTATGCACTCTCCATTTGGTATGCGCCGCAGCCGACACAAGTGTAACTGTCTCAACTATTACAGGGGCTTCAATCGCTACGTAAAGTCTTTATGTAGTGAATGGTAAAGAGAGTGCGAGACCACTGCACTAAGCCCTGTGTTTGTAGAGAGGCTTGGGTTTGGGTCTTGTCGCGTCTTTGTCCTTCCTCGTGCTGCAAATGGTACAATGAATCTGTTGTTCTACACGGATGCAGTCCTAACAGCCACTTACACAGATGACCTCATACAGCACCCACTCGGTTCTTCACCACGCAGTCGACTTGCATGTTGTGAAGGAAGTGCTGCTGTCTCCCCCACCGCCTTCTTGCACTGCTTTTTTTTTCACCGGCTGAGCCTCATCCTCGGCCTCTTCCCCTGACTTGTCTCTTTCCTCTCCGTTAGTTATTGCCTTTTTTGGGGGCAGAACCTGACTCACTTTTTAGCAGCGCCACATTTCCTCTTACCGTTCCCCTTTTTTGGCGATGGTGTGGCCTCCTCCTTGTTGTGGACATCCTCATCATCGCTGGCATGTCCATCGTCTCGGTCATCCTCGGCCCTGGTATGAATTAATATTAGTAGTGTTATCCTTACATGCGTCCCCTGCATGCGGCTCGTGCTTACCTTTTGATCTCCCCAGATTCTAGCAGCCTCTCAAGCACCCAAGTCACATCACACACTGCAGCCAGCCACTCCTCTGTATCCTCGCCTCCCAGTGTCTGCACTACCTTCCCCCACCAGACGAGTGATCTCATGATCTGCAAGATGCCATTGTCCCGTACATCCTCACCAATGTACTCCAATCCACCGTCTCTGAGTGTGACAGGTCACTTTTCTCCAGATGTACACGTTCCTTCGGCTGCTGATCCTCCCACCATCCCCACCAATGCGCCACCCACAGTTCTTCCCCTTGGCCTTTGTAGTATCGCTTTCCCAGCAGCCCGCCTAAGGTGGGTGGTAACCCCCCACTTCCTTCCCCTGCTCAACCACCCAGAGACCTGGTGTGGACACACTTTTCTCGCCAGCTGGCCAGATCCTTTGACAAAGCCCCATGTGCCCTCAAAGTCGAAGAATCGGTGCACACATATGGCCCACTCCTCTCCCCAGCTGCAGCCGACCTTGAAGGCAGCATGAGCACACCCCAGCTCCAGTGTCCACTCGGAACGATCATCACACTGCCATATCTTGTCATATATCTCTCCTCTGACCCTCTCCTCCGCTCGTGAGTGCTCAGCAGGTTCCTCGTTACTGTCGGGGTCGATGGTATCTGGCACCATGCCCACCGCCACTCCCTCTCCACCACCTGGCCACAAGGCTGCAGGGGTGAGCGGGATGGGTGGGGCGGGAGGGGCGGGTGCCAGAGGCAGCCCTGCCAGCCCCGATTATTCTTCAGCTTCCTCCATTGGTGTGGTTGAGCGGGCTTTGCATTCTGTCTCGGCTGTGGTAATACGGACATTAGACAATCACATCTCCCAGTAATAGATAGTCGAGACGTACAAAAGCACTCCCTGGCAAATGAAATCATACATCTTTTGACCTCGGCAAAACCCTGCCAATCAAAGTCAGGCCAATTGATGGGCACAAGCCCTTTCGTAGATCCCGCATGAACACTTGAGATGTAAGTCACATGCTATACACTCAGATATCTATCTTACCTCTGAACACCGATTTTGCCTCTGCGTATCCCTATAGGTCTGGCTAGTAGGATGCTCGCAAACATCCCAAACTTCTCTTGGATCGCGTCCACAAAAGGCTGCAGGTAGAACACCGCATTCTCAAGTGCTCTGTAAACACAAATCCCATCAGCACTCTCAAAGTCGCAAACACCAGTCATCACTCACGCTGACATTTCCTGCGGCATTCTCGATGGGCTGTCTGCCAGTGACAGCTACCAGGCTCTCACTGCATTCAAGTATTCCTGCTCGCACGCTACTTGGCACTCGTGCCTGAATGCTGCAGTCTCTGCATCCCAGGCCTCTGCGGTCACTTTGGATATCACCTCGATCGCCTGTGGCACCGCCTCGCCTGTGAGCTCTACCCGTCTCTGCAGTGATCTCAATTGTGCCCCCGCCTGCTCCTTGACCCGCGTGTCATAGTACTTGCGGGAATAGAAGTTGATGACCAGCGAGCACTACGGTTTGGGGGAGCACTGCCCAAAACACCTGAGAAGAGCTCCTTGAAGGCATCCTTGTCGGTTTTCAGCAGCGCACCATACTCCACTCGGTACCATGCGCCAATTTGCTGCATACTTCCCAGTGAGTTATCAGGTTTGCGTATTATCACCAATAACTTACCGTTCACAATTTTGTCAGACACTCTGCCTGAAATGTAACCTCTTCGGGGGACAACACCTCGTGAACAACATCATCGGCGGCCGAGTCAGGAGGATCTGCGATGTTGACAGCAAAGTCCTGGTGGTCTTCAAGATGGTAGCCGTATTTTTTGAAGTAAAGTTTCACCACTTTTGTATAAAATGGCCCCGCTCTGTTGGCTTCTGACTCCCACAGCCACTCCTGCTTTCGCTTCTCGAAAAATGTTTTTTTGGTGCTATACACCCACAACTCTTTACTAGGCTTTACCTTGTCATCCCCTTTACGGTGTCAAGTCCTTTTTGTCTTGACTCGAGTGACAATGGCCAGCAGCTCGGGAGGCCCAGGAATCTCTTGTGGACAGGAGCGCGGTTCCTCCTCTGGGTGCGTGGCTGAATTGGAGTCGGTGGTATCTCCTGAGGGATCAGAAGCTGGTGGTGCTGTCGCTGGGAGTTGCAGTGGTGGCGCCCGGGGGGTGCTGACATTGCTAGCAGGGGGTGACGTGTCTGGCGGCATTGAGGATGAGTCCGGCTGTGGCTGGGACATTGTAGGCGTCAGGTTTTCTTGGTTCGCTCCTTGGCTGGCAGGTTGTTTATTCACGTGGGTGTTTCACTTATTTTGGATAACATGCAATTTAAATTTAAAAAAATCTCTGTAGGTCCCTTTTCGTAAGCGTGCAGGCTTTCTGATTTCTTTCTCCTATAGGCTCTCAGGGCAATTGCCTATTCTGATTTGCATGCAACTCCGCTCGGTACCATGTGCCAATTCACTGCATACTTCCCAGTGAGTTATCAGATTTGTGTACTAGCACCAATAACTTACCATTCGCAATTTTGCCACACACTCTGCCCGAAACATAACCTCTTCAGGGGACAACATCTCTTGAACAATATTGTCAGCAGCCAAGTCGGGAGGATCCGCGATGTTGACAGCAAAGTCCTGGTCGTCCTCAAGATAGTAGCCGTATTTTTTGAAGTAAAGCTTCGCCACTTTGGTATAAAATAGCCCCACTCTGTCGGCCTCCAACTCCCACAGCCACTCCTGCTTCCGCTTCTCAAAAATTATTTTTTTGGTGCCATACACCCACGACTCTTTACCAGGCCTCGCCTCGTTATCCCCTTTACGGTGTCGAGTCCTTTTTGTCTTGAGTCGAGTGACAATGGCCGGCAGCTCGGAGGGTGACATGTTTGGTGGGGTCAAGGATGAATCCTGCGGTGGCTGGGACATCATAGGTGTCAGTTTTTCTTTTCTGGCAGGTTGTTTATTCATGCAGGTGTTTCACTCATTTTGGATAACACTCAATTATAAATAAAGCTCTGTAGGTCCCCTTTTGGAAGTGTGCAGACTTTCTGATCTCTTTCTCCTATAGGCTCTCAGGGAATTGCCTATTTTAATTTGCATGCAAGAGCATGGAGTAAGTACACTGACTCAGGGTAATTACCTACTTCAATTTGCATGCAGGAACACAAAGTAAATAAAACTTTACAGCCAGTACACCGACTCCACCTGTTAATACCAGATATCACCACCAACTAGAGGGGCCATATGCATGGTGTTGCCCCCTCTAAGTGGAGATGCTCTGAGTGATTCGCCTATGCTGCAGAATATGCTGCATATATGCTGCAGATATGCTGCAGCATATGCGCTAAACGGACTTGTAGATTTTGTTTGCAGTGAGGCTTAAGTAATTCCCATCATCCCGACACCCGACGTTCGGGGCGGGAGGCCTGACCTTCCCAAAAAGGAAACACCTCACAAAAAGACACAAAAAATGCGCAAAAATAAAGTAAAATTAAAATTAAAAAAACTACTCCTCTGCACGGTCCTGAGGCATATCGTCTGTGGCGAGCATGGATATCCGGTACAGCAGTCTGGCCACCGCCTCGTCCCTGGCCTCATCTCCCTCATCATCCTCCGCCACTTCGGCCCCACAGCGGCGCGCATCTGCAGCGACCTCCGCCGCGTCTGCCGCTATCGTGCCCGGATCCAGCATCGCCGCAGCGCCTGTCTCCTCCGTGCTGCCATCAACCTCCATCCCATTGGTCTGCCCCGTGCGCGCCAGTTCCACTTGCAGCTCTTGCAAGTGTTTCTCCACCTCTTTCTGCTCTACCGCCACCCCGCACTTGAGAGACCCCATGAAGCCGGGCTCAGCTGCCAGCTTCGAGAAAAGCCTCAAGTGAGCTGCATCAAAGCGCCCCCGCCGCGCCGGTACAGCTGCACCTGCACCGCCATCTGGATGTCGGCCACGATCTCGTCCTCCGTTTTCCCCGCTGTATCCCGCAAGTTCGCCTCCATCCGCCGAAGAAACCGGTTTTTGTCCCGGATCCACGTCACCACGCGTCTGATCTCGATATCAAGGTGTTTTATCTCTTCCTGCGCATGCAGCATCTTGAAATAGCGATCCATTGCCAAGCGGTAGGCCGGTCGCGTCCACAGCCGTGACTGGACTTTGGCCCGTGTATCCCGCAGGATGTCGAAGTCGGCGAGGAAGGCATACTCGACCACCTCCTCCCACGTTAGCGCCGGCATTGGAGGCTCCAGTAATGCGTCAGCGTCGTTATACCGGTCGATCACATTCTTCACCGCCTTGGAACGCGCCTGTAACACTTTTGCAATGTGTTTGCGCATTTTGTATCCTACAAAGTTCGTCAGCGTCACCACGTTTCTTTCTCCTGCACATACCCGTTTCCGATTGATTCATCTTCGTTAACTCGAAGATGCGCTCCACGATCAGCAGCTCCAGCGCATTGAGCGCAAGCTGATACTTGCGCTGCTTTATCGTGGCCACCGTCTCCACCCACTTGGGCGACTCTGTTGTCCATCGCTCCGCGACCGCCAGGGTGCTCTCCAGCTCCTGTACTTGCTCCAGGTCCTTCTCCGCCTTCTCCTGCGCGTGGCGTCTCGCCATCTCCGCCTTCCCCACCCCTGGTGCGTACGTCCCATCATCACCCCTTGCCCGTCTCGCCTCTCCTGCTACTACCAGGTATTTCGCCCTGAAATCCCCACCGTCAATTCCATAACCCGTTGCTGAAAGGAATCCGAAACCACTCACTGACTCGCACCCAAATTGACCAATTTCTGTACGTATTCCATTTCGAGGGTCTCCGTATTCGTCTTGGGGGCGGCTTTCAAGCCGACGAGGTACAATTTCTCCTCCTCCAACCACTTGTGAAAAGTCTCCACACCGTCCACAGCCTCCTGTCGCATCCACGCGCGCAGCGCCGGTTCGGTCTTCAAGATTCCCAAGGCCTGGCGGTAATTATTGCATAAAAATTTACCTGTGGTGAGGGTCAGCACACGTACCCGTCGCGAGGGGAGGAATCTACTCACTCAAATTCGCGTACGTCTCGAAGCTATCAAAGTGTTTGGCATATGTTGTTATCTCCTGCTGGCGATGGAACCTGCTCGCATACCGGCAGGATTTCGCGAGGCCGTTGGAGCGCGAGAAGAACCTTTCACACCCCTCGAGGTCTTCCAGGCCCATGCCCTCGACGTACGTGGCCAGAAACCGAAGTTGACATAGGCGGTTGTGTGCGTGGCCGTGGAACGATCCCACCAGGCATTTCAGCCCTTTGTCCCTGGCCTCAGGCCCGAGCTCGCTGTTGGCCACCGTCGCCTGGAAGTGGCAGCCCACGTCGTACCCAGCGCCGAGCTTCATCCCGAACGCGCCCAACAACTCCTTCACCACGGCCAGCGGGTATTTTGCCCTGCCCCAGTAACACGTCAGCTCAATGGCCAGATTCGACCCCGCACGCGGACTTACAGTTCCCCACTCTTGATCATATCCGTGATCACCAGCACGAAACCATGCCGACAAAGCGCCAAGAAGATACCTGTCTCGTCGAAGATGCCCCACATCTTCGACGTGACGTCGTTAATCATATTTTTCCATCGCTCTGCGCAAGGGTTATCCTCATCCTAGAGCGAGCAATCAGCACTGGCCACTTTTGTAGACGCCTCTGCCACGTACCGCGTTTTCCGTCTGCATCGGCAGCCTATCGCCTAGTCTGCTCTTCGCCCATCGGTCGACGCGGTCGCGGGAGATGTAGTATCCGTCGCTCGTGTCGCGACTATCCTCCCGCTCCCTGGACTTCGCCAACGTCGGCTCTCCCGTCTCATCTTCCCCCACGGAGGACTTGTCGCGCCTCAGAACGCGCTTCAAGGAATCGTTCCCGTCCATTGTTGTTAGGATTTCGAAGATTAGCGCATCCTTGCCCTCAAGCCTGTACATACATGCAGGGCAAGCGTGTTTCATGCGCCAGGTGGAGTCGCGGCCAAGGGCCTTCATCACCCGCTCGTCCGTGCGGCGATGGATGTCGAGATACAGGTCGTAGGCGATGGAAAATTGTTGACAGAGATAAGGGCGGTAGGGTACCTTTAAACAGTTATTAAAAGCGAAGAACATCCCCCAAACAACGTACCCCTTGTATATCGCAAAGGGCTTTCACGAATGCTTGAATAGCGAGGTGAGGGCAGCGCACATGGGTGACATGGTACGTCTCGAGCACATGAACGGTGATGGCTACAGTGGGATTCCAGGGCGCGCACGGCATCACGCCATGCAGAATTAAGCCCGGTGCAATCCCCTGTGCACAAGAGTCCAGGCGGAGTTCCCGGTCAGTCGAATCTGGCGACCATCAGTATGGCGGCGCACCGTGACGACGCAGAACTTACCGAACATGTCGACCACATGGATGCAATACACGTCGTCCATCGCCGCGTCGCAGTCAGATCTGGGGCGCGCCTGCATTTCGGATTCCGCACACATGCAAATATAAGCCGACAACATTTCCGGCATCTGGCTCATGAATTGGCGGTTCCGTATTTCGGTACGGTCACGGCGGGTCCTCCAGTCTTCTGAGCGTCTGTTATTTTCTCAGCAAAATCCTGAGGCCCAAAAAAAACCTAACCAACGCCGTTTTTGTACCTGCATTCTCATCCACCCAGTCCTCCTCAATCCCCTCCTCCAACGAGCCCATCTCCCCTCCAGCGTGACTCAATTCAATTCGTTCCGAGCCTGCAAGCACGCTGGCTATGTCGACTGTGTTCGGGAACTCTGGGGGATCTCCAGCGTGGAAATCATCGTCTTCGGCCAGTGCTTGTAGGCGCTCAAGATGCTGCCTCTGGCCGCCTTCCATATCTACACTGAGGTGAGTAAAATAATTTAGAAACCCAGTTCTAAATCTGATGGACGCACTGCCCAGCCGAGCACGCAAACCCTCCTCGCCATTCCGACGATAGTCGTCCACTCCGCGCCTCGACAAAGTCACCTTCTGCACGGCAGACCCTTGGTTTGTATGACCCGACTTGCGCTCTGTTCCCAGGAAGCGCATCTTCGCGGAGCTGGTGCCGGATCTGCGTATGCCGCTGGGTCGGTGCATTGTAATTTGTGGTGATACCAAAAAGGAAAGTAACAGTGTGACCTACCGCGTCTTGTGTACTCACGTGGTCTAGGCTACCCGCGTCTTGTGTACTCACGTGCTCTCCTCGTCCCAATTCCTGAGCGCGCCCATCCTCCACATGTCCAGTAAGTCCCTCACAAGCCCTCCTCCATTCCATTTTCTACCGCCCGAAGAGATCCGCCCCTGGAACTCGGAGGGCTTTTTCTTCCCCTCCTTTTTTTCCCATCGTGCCAGAACCCAGCTAATTGCCACCCAGGAATTGCACTCCCACGGCGCACCCTATGCTCGGGCAAAGAGTTTTCCGTGTTTGATCTTGCGTTGGGCCACGCCATCACACCCCCCGTCGCCTTCGATTTTGGGAAAATTCTCAAAGAGCGCCTGGCGGACCACGACACCCATTGCGGCTTAGATGAAGACCATGTGCTGCACAAGGACGACATGCCCCCCCTTCCCTTTGCGCCTCTGCCTCTGCCGTCGCCTGAGTCGCCCACTTCCACAGTCCCCGCCCGGCCTGATCTGACAGCACTGCAGCGCAATAAGAAGAAGTCCAAGGTGAGGTGCGACAAGAAACGAAACGAGGCTCGGGCATCTTCAGACAACCCCCTGCTGAAGCGCGTTCACCTCAGGCGCGTTGCTGAGTCCAAGGCCGTTGCGCTGCAAGTAGACCTCAACGCCACGTCACTTCCACACTCGCGCGCCGTGTGGATCGGCAGCCGCGCCGCCCAAGACCAGGACGTGGAGGACGTGGAGGACTTCTACTTCACAGACCCAGCTTCCCCTCCAGACCTCAGCTCCGGCATGGGTGGTGTTCTCTACTCCCAAGAAGAGGTGGACGCGCTCAGCGGCACCAAAGGCTTCATGTATGTTGGCTGGTTAGGAGTGTGCGTCCACCCATCCCTCCCCTGCGAACACCGTGCTGACTGCCGAGCAGCCTCGCCATCCCCATCGTTGACAGGCAGCGGCGGGTTGTAACGGTCTTGGGAGGGATGCCACGTGATACAGACGGGTGGAAAAAGGTGACCAATGGAGCCGCTGGACTCCTTTGGGAGTGCCTGCCGCGCATCCGGTTGACCAACGAGTGGCTGCATCACTGTCGCGCCCTCGACTCCTTCCCCGCCTTGGCACGCGGGTGGTCGCACGGAGGCGGCCAAACAGAGCCCGGCGAGCTCTGCAACAACGTCGCCAACACCCAACTCACCGACGAGCTCCTTGGTCACACGTATTTCCAGCGACTTGCGGGCTTCGCAAACGGCGAGTGGCAGCTGCTCTTTCCTCTGGGACGCGCTAATTTTGACAACAGTTCTACTGGCTTTGTGGGCCCCGCTTTTGTTCGCGTACTACAGCGCACAGATGGCGCTGCTCGCAGCCTGGAAGCCGATGCACCGCATCTTTCCCCGCAGCGTCTTTGCCGCCTGCACATTCAACTTTGGTCCCCGTGCCATCTGTGCCCCTCACCTTGATTTTGCGAACCTCGGGTGGGGCTGGTGCGCCATCACAGCGCTGGGCGACTTCGACCCCGACGTTGGCGGCCATCTCATACTCTGGGACCTGCGCCTTGTCGTCCGTTTTCCCCCCGGTGCCACCATCCTCCTTCCCTCAGCCGCCATCCGCCACTCCAACACTCCTATCCGCAACCATGAGCACCGTTGCTCTTTCGTCCAGTACACAGCGGGCGGACTGTTTCGTTGGGTTCGCAACGGGTTCAAGACTGACGAGAGCTGGGAGCGCTCTGCGTCGCCGGCAGAGAAGAAGAAGCGGGAGGAGGATAACCAGCGCCGATGGGACGAGGGCATTAAAATGTATAGTGTACTGGATGAAATGTGAACGAAATTTTGCAGAGAAATCAGTGTAATCAAGTGAAACCAGTACACAGCAACTTGACTTGGAATACATTTTGCCTCCTTGCCTTAGAAATTATTTCGTCGCTACAACACGTCAGCCGATGAGCCGATATCACGAACATGTCAACGGCCGAAATAAAATCTCTCAATAAACAATACCTCAGGAACTTTGAGGCCGTGATTTTTTTTTGGAAGCGTTCCTGAGGCTTTCAAATGCCTGGACAAATTTTCTGCATTTTTTTATACAACAGGGTAAGTGAGGCGTACTTGATACATCCAGGCGCACTTATTTCCTCATTTGGACTCAGCTTCTCTCCTTACTTCGACCACCTTCAACAGCAACTTCGAGCTCCACCATAACACAAGCCTTAATTGTGTTCACCGTGACCACAGATGACCTCTGACACCGACACCCCGCAAGATGGGTCCCCCCCGGCTGCGGTGGACGAAAAAGACCTCAGAGGGTGCGAGCCTCATTTTTTGGGAATAACGGTGAAGCTGAGCGCCCGGTGTAAAACCAGGTTGGCCAGGTAAATTTCAATAAGTCCGACTGGTGCAGACTTTGACAAAACTTCTGCTGTATACAGGCCGGACCGCGTCAAACAGCACGTAGAGGCGCAGGACAGATACCGGCAAAAGTGCGTCTTATTTTTGACGCTTCACATGCTCAAACTCTCTGAATATTGCGTTAGGAACCTCGAGGCCACGCGGGCCTCAGCGCGCGAGAGGATGCAGAGGCAAGCTCTTTGCCTGTCCTTCTCAGCTCGCCATTCACGGTCTATGTCCGCCTCAGACGCCGCGCTAATCGTACACCTCAACAACTCATTGATGCAACCGAGAAGCGGGCCAGTAGCGACGCGGACTACAACGAGCAGTGCGTGTAGCCCCCTCTCGTCTTCATGTGAAGCTAACTATTGAGACAGTCGGCGTAGACTGTACGACTATCCTAATTTATGTTTTGATCAATGCAATATCTGATGTTTCATTTTCTTAGGAGATTCGTTGCAAAATATGGCCACTTGAATTACTTGGATTATTACTTTCCCCAATACAAGCTGCAGGGAAAGAAGCATCTTGCGGAACTCCGTTTCGATGATCTCGAGAAAACCATGAGACAGAAAAAGGGGAAGACACCGATATATAAACCCTAGGCACAAATTTTGTACATGTCATGATGGTTTTTGTACATGTCGTGACGGTATATGGTCAAGTTCCTGGCGTCGGAAATGATACATCCTGTCAAAATATTCTTGTCGCCGGTGTCTTGGCATTTGAGATTAGAAGCATTGATTTGTGTGTAAGTGGCTATACCCGTTGATCAATGGTTTATGTGCGTAGGAACATCAGGCCGAGATCTTCACGCTTCCTCATCAAGATACATGTTCACGTGCCGGCAACTCGTTTGGTTTCTTTCGTCCACCACCCAAAATGTCCTCCCACCGGACCTGTGAGATTCCTTTCAAACCCAACCCAGAAAATTACAAGAACAACTCTGAGCACGATGCCAATGCACGCAAGCATTGGTATCTCGTTTTGGGTGTTGGATTGTTCACGAAAAAGTATTACTTGCAGCTTCTTTTGATTGTTTTGCGGTAGCTGAAGGTGTTTGCTATAGGACAGATGCGGACAATCATGCGGACACCGGCGACATTTTGATTTTCTTCAAGAAAAGCAACGCAGTGCGGAGATGGAGACGGCGCTGCAGGCGCCGCCACACAGAGAACGACCACGGAAATCCTTGCGACAGCACAGACCCAGATGATGGGGAGGATGACATGGAGTTCGTTGCCAACCGTGTCGTACCGCGTGCTCACTCATCGATTCCCCACAGCACCCGTTCACCTGGGCGTGCAATGGTCACCAGTCGCGTCCCGCGTGCTCACTCGGGCACGCCTTCAGTTGCCCGCAGCAACCGTTCAGTTCCGGCCCGCAACACTTTCTACGTCTCCCGTGACCGACTCACGACAGCCTCCAACCCACTCTTGCAAACGTCCCCTCCTGCAAAGCGCCGTCGTGAATCCAGCACTCCGGTTGTGCTGCTAGTCAAGCGCAAGCACCAGACATCGTTCAAGCACGAGCACCAGGCGTCGGTCAAGCACGAGCGCCCAGCGTCGGTTAAGCGCGAGATCCCTGTTTCACTGGTCACCAAAATGTCCCTGTACGCCGACGTGTCGGACTCGGAGCTTACTGACGATTTGGCGCTGCTCGTCGAGGAGGACGACTCGGACTCCGACCTTACTGACGACATGCCACCACTCCTCTGGGGTGTGGAGGCGGACCAGGTGGACGTCTCGATGCCTCTGGCATCTCCCATGCCCGTGTCCGCCGCTATCTCGACCACAGTCAGCACTGCTTCCTCCCTGTCCAGCGACTCGTTGGTGGGATTGGGAGAGTCGATCTCAGGAGCCCGCCCTGCCGCGCAACGAATGGGAGCCGCCGGTCCTTCCGCATCAGCGGCCTCGGCACAGCTGCGCCCATCGCTTCCACTGACACCAGCGGCGTGTGCGTGCTTCTCAACAGCGTGATGCACAAGCTATACCCTGACCCGTAAGTGCCGCCACTACCGCAGGTGAAGCGTCCGCTGACTTCTGCCACAGGATGCAGGTGTTTTCCGAGGTGAGGCTGGGAGAGTCCTTGCAGGTCATCGGGCAGGATGAGGTCGTGGAGTATTGTGCTGGGCAGAGCGCGAGGTTGGGCACGTAGTTTTGGCTTTGTAGGGTTAGCAAGCGAATTTTTTGTTTGTATTGTATGTCGTGAATACTTTGCACATCCCTTTTGTGACCCGCAATGGCTGGACTTGTGAGTAATTGACATGTCAGTAATTGAAAAAAAAGGTAAAAAAAAAAGCGTAGCGTGGGGCTCGAACAAAATACCAGATGGTACAGGGGTCCCGAGCGCGCGTTAAGTAATCCATATTTAATCCGCGCTCAGAACCCCTGCACCATCTTGGTATGGGGGTTCGGCGTAGGGATATAAATTGCTCACATCGACGACCTTCAAGCCGCGCCACAAGGTTAGCGCGTACAATGCAAAGATCTCGCACATCATGACGGACTTGAATAAAGGTAAGCCGCTTTTTGGCATGTTTGTGGGCGTGAACTGACATACCTCTAGGCCGTGGCATGGGGGAGCGGTACACCATGCCACAAGTGAAAAAGTGAAAGAGATGGTGCGTGAGGACCCCTCGATGCTTGAGGGGTTCACGGAGGAGCAGGTGGAGGAAATGCTCAAGGACACCCTTGCAAACCGCACCGTCAAATCGCACGGGACGCGGGCGAATAATCTCGCAGCGTCAGCGGATGCACGACGTACGCTGGAGCGTCTGATGGTGGAGGTACGGGGACTATGTTTTAGTGGATTTGGGTACTGACCAAACGACCTAGATCACCGCGCTGGCGGAGCACACAGGGATGATCGGCTTCGCGATGTTCTCGCGGGGCCATATCCACGATAAAACTATCCCTGTGACTATTCAGTCCTGGGGCGCATTGGAGTTTATTCGGGAAGTGCTCAAGAGAGACCCCGCAGATGTCGCGGCCCTATTCAAGCTGTGGGCAGTGAGCAGAGAGCGAGGTGCGTCGTCCTTCAAGGCACGGGTACAGACACTGAGGCGTGCGACACAGGAGATACGGGCGCAGACACCTTGGCGGCAATCCAGAAGGAGTGTACTGCCCTCATCAAGGCTGGTCTCCGTAAGTCGTTCGGGATGCATGTAGGGAGTAAAGTGGCTTGCTGACCATCGTGCACAGAGAGTATCCTCGGCCGTACAAAGGTCGCCATGAACTATGAGAGCTACATCAAGTCGCTGGTGTTGGGGAAGAACGTCGGCCTCATGAACTGGCCGCAGGGGGTCGACTTCAAACGGATGTCCTTGCAGTCAGCAATCGGGCCGCTGCGCATCCTCTACGACTCATTGAAGTGCAGGACGACAAGGTGGAAGGTGCTGAGCGCTGCGGAGAAGAAGCAGCTCATGGAGAATCACAACGCGATGGTGGCAGCAGGGGACGTGTGGGAAAAGAAGCGCAATTCGAGGCCGAAGAGGACGGCGTCAAAGAGAGGGGAACACGCCGAGGGTAGCGAGAGTGAGGAGGAGGAAGACGAGCCGCGCGTGCAGGAGAAGCCGCGCAAGTAGCAGGCGGCGAGGGCTCGAGGCTCGGGTTCGAGGCCGCAGGGCAGGATGGAGGCGGGTGGAGAGGGCGACAGTGGTGAGGACGAGGGGGACTTGGAGGATGAAGACACCGGGCCCCCCAAGCCGATCGCGCAGATGTCGGTGGCGGAGAAGCGCGCGCGGTTGCTGAGGCTGGCGCGGTCGACGGAGAAGAGGCATGAGGCGAGGGATACGGAGGGGGGGGGGGGGGCGGACGACCAAGGCGGTGTCGAGTGGGAAGGAGAGGCCGGTGAAGCGCAAGGAGGGCGGTAGAGGTGACGAGGGGAAGGAGGGAGGAAGGAAGAAGAAGAAGACGAAGCACGGCACTGAGAAGGTCGGTGGGGCGAAAAGGCGTGCACCAGACGACGACGAGGAGGGCGGGAGAAGGCGGAAGAAGCGCAGGGTCGAAGAAACGGCCCCGGGGCCGGTGCAGCCCAGGCCCAAACCGACGCCGGCGTGGAAAGGGGCGGCGTCATCCTCGCGCCACGGCGACACACCAGGTTCCACTGAAACGCCCACCGTGACGGAGTCGGGGACGGGGGGGAGGGGGACAAAACAAATATGGTCCGTGGTGTGAAGGGCCGCAAGGGGCCTCCCGGGTGGCGCCCGGCCACGGGCTGAAAGTTCTTATAGAGGCCTGTTTTTTATCGTATTTTTACTAGTATTTTTGCGCATTTTTTGGAGGTATTTCCTTTTTAGGAAGGTCAGGCCTCCCGCCCCGAACGTCGGGTGTCGGGATGATGGGAATTACTTAAGCCTCACTGCAAACAAAATCTACAAGTCCGTTTAGCGCATATGCTGCAGCATATCTGCAGCATATTCTGCAGCATAGGCGAATCACTCAGAGCATCTCCACTTAGAGGGGGCAACACCATGCATATGGCCCCTCTAGTTGGTGGTGATATCTGGTATTAACAGGTGACCGACTCTGAAAAGGCTTGCGCCTCATTATAGTTCGTTGTCGCAAGAATTCAAGGTTTGCAGCCTGCAGCTTCTTCCTTTAGGAATGTGCCTCGTACCTCTTCACTGTAATCCATTAATATGACGACAATAAAATATCTGAAAGCAGTGTAGACCTACCGATCTGTGTACGCAATACGCCTGCCCCACACAGCAAAGTATTTTGCCAAGCCCGGCACCTCATCCCAAGTAGTAGATGTCAAGCTGGATGGACTGGAAGGGCTGGATAGCGAGTTGTCAATTCCCTCTGCATTATTCATGCAATCCACCAGGGACAAACTTTCTAGATCTGGCATTGCTGGCTCTGGTGCAGCGAGCGTAGGCTCAGTGTGAGGTGGAACAGGGGGGTGTGGATGGACGCCAAGAGTACAATGCTCCTGCCACTCTGTGATGCAGGTATCCATTGTTCGGTGCCCCCGCTGCACTGCTGAAGGATATCCGCTCACCATCACCTTCACAACAGTCCTACAATCCCTCAGCTTCACAACTTTGATAACGGGACAATACAGAGCTCACCAACTATGCCAGATTCCAACACATTGGCTCTGAGTGACGAGGTACATTGGATATTTGGCTCTCGACCCTTCCCTGGGAGCATCACACACGGGTGAGAGACACCAATACCACGGATTGTGCCCTGGGTTGCTGTGGTCGGGCACAATTTCTTCAGGCCACATGTTTGTGGGGGTGGGTGCCAGGGTCATCGAGAAATTGCCCTGAGCTGCCTCTGTAGTACCATTATAATGTGCCCTGGATTTTCCAGCAGTGCACATTAATATGTGCACTTTGCATCTCCTGGCCTGGTGTACATTGTAATATGCACCCTTCCCCTGCCATTCCTGGCATGCTACTGCCAGTTCCGGCATCAATGGCATGAGGTTTCCTTATTTGTACCTGCTTATACACCTTCTGTATTGGACTACAGATTGATTGACAGCACCTGCCTGTCAATTAACACTATAACAATAATTGATGGAAAGTTCCCAGCCGGCTCTGGGAATTATTTTGTGTTTTGCGCAATAACCAGGGGGTCTCTTGCAAAACTGTAAATACAGCCAAATAGCCTTCGGCCGGCTCTACAACTTTGGTTTGAGACTATTTTTAGCCAACTGCCTTTGTTGACCACTACACCTTTGGCCCAAAAAGGAAATTCCAGTGTTTTTCTGTCTCCCTAGCTCAATTCTTAGCCATTTTGGATGATCTAACCACATAGACCTATAGATCTGTGGTCATTCAAGCCACCTGGGACACAGTAGAGCCCATTAGAGAACAATAATAGGGGGAAAATAGCGAAAATCCTTAAATCACATTCTGGTCATGATATCTTGGGTATATACCCTTGTAAATGACTCATGGATACACAACATTGTTTCTTTGGGCTGCAAAGACATTTCTCAGATAGGTGATCAGATGTTAATAATTAAAAACATCGCATTTTTGGCTGTACAAAGAAAATCTATTTTGACCTTACTATACACTCCTCCATCATGTGAGGCCTTCCCAAACTCACCATGTGAACTTGTCTCATCTATACGTAATAGAAAAGTAGGCCATGAATACTTGGAACAAGCAACACTTCATGGTTTAGGGTGACCTTCTTGGATGTACTTGTTCACTATGTTCTGGCTGCTATAGGGTCAAGCCTACTGTTAAAACACTTAATACTAGTCTAAATTAGCCTTAAGAACAATTCTGGGCCAGAAATTGGAACAATATTTGATAGTAAACTTCAACAGTATGATTTGACACTTTTTGCTTGTTTCATGAATAGTGCATTATGTAGGCCAGATAGTGCAGAATAAACATCAGAAATGGAATCAGACAGTCAAAATACACCAGATTATCCTTTACCTCAAGTGATTTGGTTAGGTTTTGGTTGAATGCTGCTTCCGAGCATATAGGTTCAAGAGCAAGTTTTTACACTATATACTCACCTCAGCTCAAAACACCATCTGGCCGAAACTTGACCAAAATGCTTCAAATAAAGCCTAATCTGGTGTATTTTGACTGTCTTATTTCATCTGTGGTGTTTATTTTGCCCTATCTGGTCTCTATAGTGCCCTATGCATGAAATAAGCAAAAGGTGACTATAGACACTCTTGGAGTTTCCCTCACTGTATGGGCGCTTTTTTGATTCAGAACTGTTTACAGTCTTGTACCACCTGATGGGACACGGTGATCTGATGGGACAGAGCATTTCTGCCCTTCCTAAGCACAAATTGCTCTTGGACTTTTTTCCAATACAGAGGAACTGGTCCAGTGTACTGTATTAAGAGGTTATATTTATCGGGCGAAGGGATATTCCTCAGAAATCCGCTGTCCCAAGTGATGTTCTTGTACTGATAAGGACTTTTTGTCCTTGATCTTATTTGATATACACAGTTCCCTCCTGATTCACTCAAAGTTCTTGGGGATCCAGTGGACTTCACCTCAACACTGTGATCAGCTGGCTCAGATTCACTATATCTGTAGACATTTATTTCTCCGAGACCAATCTATTTTGGGTGTCCCATCAGGTGGTACAAGACTGTATGTAGCTCAGTTAGACTGGAAAAAGTCTTCAGAACATTGTTTATGACCCTGTAGCATCCAGAACATGGTGAACAAGTACCCACAAGAAGATCACCCTGTACCATGGAGTGTTCTCTGTTCCAGGTATGCATTACTTACTTTTCTAATCCATATACATGAGAAAAATCCAAATGATGAGTTTGGGAAGGCCTCACATGATGGAGGAGCGCATAGTAAGGTCAAAATAGATTTTCTTTGTACAGCCAAAATGCGATGTTTTTAATTATTAACATCTGATCACCTATCTGAGGAATGTCTTTGCAGCCCAAAGAAACAATGTTGTGTATCCATGAGTCATTTACAAGGGTATATACCCAAGATATCATGATCAGAATGTAATTTAAGGATTTTCGCTGTTTTCCCCCTATTATTGTTCTCTAATGGGCTCTACTGTGTCCCAGGTGGCTTGAATGACCACAGATCTATAGGTCTATGTGGTTAGATCATCCAAAATGGCTAAGAATTGAGCTAGGGAGACAGAAAACACTGGAATTTCCTTTTTGGGCCAAAGGTGTAGTGGTCAACAAAGGCAGTTGGCTAAAAATAGTCTCAAAACCAAAGTTGTAGAGCCGGCCGAGGGCTATTTGGCTGTATTTACAGTTTTGCAAGAGACCTCCTGGTTATTGTGCAAAACACAAAATAAATTCCCAGAGCCGGCTGGGAACTTTCCATCAATTGTTGTTATAGTGTTAATTGACAGGCAGGTGCTTTCAATCAATCTGTAGTCCAATACAGAAGGTGTATAAGCAGGTACAAATAAGGAAACCTCATGCCATTGATGCCGGAACTGGCAGTAGCATGTCAGGAATGGCAGGGGAAGGGTGCACATTACAATGTGCACCAGGCTAGGAGATGCAAAGTGCACATATTAATGTGCACTGCTGGAAAATCCAGGGCACATTATAATGTAGCTACAGGCAGTGGTGTTGCCCCAAAGAATTGGAGAGAAAAAGATGGGAAATTTGTAACGTGATTATATTGTTACATGGCATGAAGCCTCTTCGCCCCTCGCGGGCAGGAGCTATCGCTGCCGCTAACACCGAAAAAGCTTCTGCCGACGCCGGCAGCCCTGGAATATAGTGGTTTCTTTCTGAGGTGCTGGATCAATGCTGGATCCTGTTACGACCATGCACTTTCCGATCTGTTCCAATTCCCTTCTGGCCGTTTACAGCCATTCCGGTTACGGCCTACTTTACGGCCGTTGCGTCCTAACCAACTTTCCTGTTGCGTCCGGCTAGTTCCGTTGACGCACAACCTTTGGGGTTTCCGCAATGAAGGTCTTCTGAGTGTTCCCCAAATCAAACATATAACTTATGCAACTATGTTTCCCTCTTGTTCTTATTGTTCTTATTGTCTTTTACTTACTTCTTTCCGCAGAGACTTATCTCCGTATTTAGTATAAATATGTATTAAGTTCTACTGTGTCTTTAGTTGAAAAGTAATGTGCTTTGCCTCCGCATTGCTCCGTGGTCTGACTTCTGTCTCCTTCGTCGTCAAGCCAAGTTAGTTGGTGTACCCGATCTCCTACATGGTATCACTTATGGCCCTATCCGCTCTTCTGGCCCTTTACGTCTTCCGTCCTTCCGGCCTTTTCCGACACGGATATAACAGATCCATAATGTTGCCTCCGCCTCCAGGTGTGGGGCAACGGCAGAACTTGGGGAACAGGTAAATGGGGGAGCCACAATGCTTGGGATGTGCCGGTGACACAATTGCAGCGTGTGCAATGCCTGGATGGCTCGCCTTTGGCATCATTATGCCTCAGTGCATGAGCCTGTTTAGTTGTAATACACTGTTCCTGAATATTATTGTGATGAGTTGTGTGATTCATCCTTTGGTTTCTTTGAGGTACTTGATGCTTCCATTAGGTCACAAGACTACAAGCTAGTTAGTAGCTCCTCGCCCACAGCAACAAGTATGATGACGTGTAATGTCACAGCGACACCTGCCTATTTAGGCCTAATGAGGGTGAAATTGCGATGTCCATTGCTCACCACACACTGCCCATTGTACCCTCGGAATATCCGGCAATGTATTCTTGGTTTACTACCCACTGAACCATCCATAAACCAGGTGTTTATACCATTCCTCGATACTGAACACCGTGATTCCATTAGCGAGCAAGGTATGGGGCCAAATAGCCTGACTTATGTCCTTTTACTCCCATCTACAGCTCTCTTGGATTCATATTTAATGTATACACGTCCCCTCCACACCACAGCAGCTCCGGGATCCTCAAAATAAATTATGAGTTATATTCACTCTTACCTCGGCAAGTGACTTGCACTCCGTTCACCATATGTATGCCTAATCCAAGTCGGTGCAAAAATCTTACTCCAGGCCCGGTACATAATACTCCCAAAACCCGCCAAATTGGGGCCATTTTTGGAAACACGCACTTTCGGTCCAACACTACTTTCTTTGACACTACAACCAAGTCTATCGGTCAGTTCTTCTGTGCTTTCCCAGTAAAAGTTTTCGAAAAAGCTGGATAAATGTCAGAGTTACTTAACTGCTATGATTTAACAACCTTCTCACCTCTCAGGAGCTTGCAATCCTTTTGGAAAACAAGAGTAGCCCTCGTGCTAACTGCATTTGCAGATGTTTCACGCCATTGCGTGTGTGAAACATGGAAAATCCCTGATCTTTTTGGACAGTGCAGTAGGTCTTTGTCCTCGATATTTCAGAAAAATTCTTAGCTTGTGTTTCTTTCACTGTGCAAGGGTGCAGCAAATATTCTTGTGAGATTTGGTAAGTGCCGAGTCAGTCTGGACTGCCATTGCTGAGTATTTATGGCAGGTTATTAAGGCAACCTCTTTTCTCAAGACCGATCCATTGTGCACAGTGCAAGCTAGAATGTGCTACAAAAAATGGAGCGAGCCAGAATCGGCGCCTGAACGTAAGCCTCACCTCGTTAGCAAGCTGTCAGTTTACGTTTTCCACAGCTTTTCTGACCTCTTTCAGTCTTAGCTTCAGAGCCCATGTCCTTACACTTGCGGGAGGAGTGAAAGGCTGTCGTTCTCTCGACAGACACTAACGGGTGAACCAGGACAGAGACCCACACGTTGACAGGACCACAATATATTCCTAGAGGCGAAACAAACCAGGCTACGAGCAACAGAAGGGATATACAGGTGGGATGTTGGGGGTACATGCAGTCAGGAAAGTAAGGTAAATGATGCCTATATATACGTGGGTGGGTTGGGCTGTGTGGGGAAGGCTGTACGGTGTAAGATGATCATGTAACATGGATACTTGATATGCATCATGAGGAACAGATGGACAGATGTCATAACATAGGTAACTGATGTGGGTTGTGAGGATACCATCCTTACAAGGAGATACATGTAGTGACTGAATCTTCAGGGGTTGATGGTGGCAGCAACACAAAAGGCACTGAAAGCTATCAGTTATTCATTATCAGCCACTCTGTGTTCGCATCCGCAGGCTAGACACTCAGTGAGTTTCATCTCCGGTAAGGCTCCAATTATTTTTGTTTACAAACATTTTTTAAACTGTTAAAACCATTTTATTTTCATTTAGTTTGAGGCCGTGGGCAAACCATCGGTTTTTAAACGGTTAAATGATTCCAGCAAAATCAACCTCCTTCATGCCTAAGAGTTTACATCCTGGAACATGTTGGAGTTTCAATGTATGGAAAGGGTATACTACATTTATGATCCACCACTCTCACTACTCACCTTAGTTGGCGGGTTGTTGCCAGATTTGGTGTCATTGATGGCAGCCGGCCATCTCCGCAATTTTGATGCGCCGTTGATGTCTCGTTGGTCTTGCCTCTGAGAGTCAGTGAAAAGCTGGTCTAGATGATACAGTTTCCAAGGGAGTCTCAAAGTGAAGAGAAACACCATGTATGCTTTTCTGAATGCAGCCCAATCGCTTTTGAAAATGAGTTAGACACATGCAGGTTCAATGACAACATGGACAAGGAACTTTGCAATCGGTGGATGCAGTTTGTTGCCTTTACACCATGTATCGTGTGAGTCAGTGTTGTGAATGCATCATATGGCGACTGTCATGCAACTTGACGTAGCGCTGTCTTGGGGTTTTCGGCTAGAGTGTTTGTGTCTGCAGGCAAGTGGGCTAGACACTTGGTGAGTTTTATCTAAGGTCTCTTTCCATTTGCGTAAAAGTTGTCACCCAGCTAGGCCCACACACCAACATTCACGAGGCACTCCAACATCACACGTGAAGATGTGCAAGCAGATGTGGGTATAGTTGGCAACCGGAGCAGCCACAAGCTTAGCCACGGCTATAATTCATAGTATTTTGTTTTGGAAAAAAATAAAATTCTCCTACAGATGAGATGCTATTTTATCTCATCTGATATACAAAATCAAGTGCCAACCAGATAGGCACTGGGGCTCTGTCACGAGAAACGAGGTGTCTGATCGAAGATAAGCGCCAGCAAATCTGGTCCGCACCACACCGTATTGCAATGTGGTTGCAATGTGGACAGCAATACGGTGTGGGACCACAGCCATTTCAACTCAGTCTTCCTTCCCATCATAAGCAGGAACTCTTTGAGAGGGCGTCATGGTGGTGCTCGAGCTCCGGCCCCAACAATGCATATCCATCAGCCTCATTTCACGCAGGTTGTCTCTGTGTCTGCAAATGGCCGCAATGCATCAGCACCGGCACATGTCATCTCCACCGAGCCTACACTGTCTGCATACAACCAAGAAGACATTGTGACCAACACTGCTGTCGAGAATTGGGACTTCAGCTATGATCTCGGTGATACTGCTTTGGTCGGGGAGATCCAGGCACCGCAATCAGACGGAATCATGCTCACATCAAGGAGGAAGGTTTATGAAAATTCGGTGCTTATCCAGCTTATAAAAACTGCACCTTGATTAATTTTCAGTCAGGACTATCCAATGCTTACTTGGGCCAACTACCAGGATGAATACCTCAACAAATGATTCGTCTAGAGGGTCGAGGCTATGCAGCCATTTATTCGAAGTGCAGGGACTGCGAGAGTTGTGACCCGACATTCAGATGCAAGCATCAGACCTGCTACGGACCATCACTGTTTTGCCAGACATGTATTGTAAAACGGCATGCAGTTCTGCCAATGCACTGGATCCAGGTGAGTGTTAGAGCTTAAGGAGTGTGCCACGACTCATGGACAGGCTGCAGGAGTGGAACAGCACATTTTTTGAGCGGCAATTGCTCTCCTCTCTCGGGCTGGTGATGCAGCTAGGTCACCCAGTGGGGTATAGTTGCTTGAATCCATCGCGAGCACACAAAGACTTTGTTGTCATCGACACAACGGGGATACACAACATCACCATGAATTTTTGCCTGTGCGATGGGTGGCTAGAGAAGAGACAGCAACTGATGAGGGTTTGCTAGTGGCCGGCGACCGTACGCGACCCTCAGACTTGTGCAATGTTTGCTGTGGTGTGCCTCTTCCGCATGTTGAATTGTTTGGGAAAGATTTCTGCCCACAATTTTCTACGGTCCCTGGAGTTGATGAGCAATAATGACAGGCTGCATCCGGTCCCGGTGTGTTCAGTCTGGGAATTATGACTAGATTTAATCTAATATAGCAGTCCTCTAGGATCGTCCCTGGGCCTTTCGTCATATTATATGCCAGTATCGCATTTTATCCATAATGAAGCAGGCTGGACGTGGACACAATCCCACGGGCGTTAAAGGGACAGCGCAGGGCAAGCTAGCGCTCAAGTGCCGCGCTTGTCCACAGGATGGGATGAATCTGCCAGATGGGTGGGATAAGATCAATTGGGACATAATGCCTAAAGACTTGCAGTACATTTTTTCTGTGCTGCCCCAATTGCTGGTTGCTGAGTGCACACAGCTAAAAATATTTCCAGTTCAATGCACAGGATGCCAATTTTCGTATAGTCAACCGGAACATATCCTCTGCTGCCAAAGATCCAATCTTAAACGACAGGTGCAGTTATTTGATCTACAATAGACAGTACACCGAGCACCTTCGCGCTCATGTCAGTGAGGAGGAAATATCTAGCTGTTCAGGGTTCCAGGTGATGTTCCTTGCCAACAGGAATCAGGTCAAGGGGCTGCAAACAACGGGGGTGGTGGGAGTTACATGCACTCGGCACAATATGTGGAGGCCAAATAGGATTGGACCTCTGCAGTTCGGGGAACGGTTTGCCTCACTTTGGTATAACTGTGACTGTGCTGACACGCTGTCAGGTACTGCAATGTGGACTTCGTCATATTTTCAGCATTGCTGAATACAATCCTTTTTTACCTCATTCTATCGTACAACATTGCCTGCCAGTATGGGAAGAATTTCTGGTCACGAATGGAAGCACTGCCGCAGTACATGCATCTCTCGATAGACCAAGCACGGGTCTGGTTCAAAGTCCCTAATTTTCACCTACCTCCTCACCAACCGGTGTGCTATTCTGCATACTCATTTCATTATATGTGGGGTGCTGGGAGAACCCACAGCGAGACTGTGGAGCAAAATTGGGAGTTCCTCAACGGAGCCGTGGCATCGACAAAAATGATGGTGCTTGGGTCTTGGTTTGGGACCCTTGAGGATCTCTTTGTGTTTCATAACTGGCGATGACAGATGGCTTGGCATAATATACTTGCAAGGCAAATGGCGGAGAACGTGAAGGAGGGGCAGGCTCATCGAGATGCGTTCAAGGCTTTTGATGCGGCACTACAAGAAAACTCTCCGGAGTTGGTTGAGAGCTGGAAAAATTGGGTGCACGACTAGGAAGCGCACCAGCACACTGACGGGACAGAATCACCGTTCAGCTATTCATGCCATCGGATATCCTCAATAACGAGAAGCGCGTGCAAGCATGTGCTCTTGGCTTGCTGGAGGTTGAGTCAGAGCTGCGGATTGGCAAGGCGCGTGAGGCACTGAACGCACTGCGGCTTGGATTGTGGACACGCACCATGACGAATCGGTTTCCGGTTGTGCCATTGTACCAGGCAGCGCATGTTGACTCCTGGACAAGGGGTCCTACATCAAGTCAATTTGAAGATTCACCACAAGGCAAAATTAAGCTACTGCTATGTTTGGAACACACTGATTCATTTGAAGGGACATGGTCCTTGGGAGAGGGAGCTTAGAGTGCTGGAGGACAGTGATGTTCGAGCGCTGAATGAGCGCGCACTTACAGCAGAGGAATCGGAACAGCTGAAGGGAATCAATGACTATGAAGATATCGCCGAGGAGCGGGGGATAGCAGCATTTGGAGTGGTGGCCCTCGGTGAGGGGCGGGTGCACACTGTTGTGGATTTGGTACTCGGCCAGGCCCGAGGAGCCGACGAAAGCAGAGCTGGTTGAAAGTACGTGAACAAGGAACTGAAGCTTGATGTGCATTCACCAAAAGCCTAGCCCTGCGAGTCGAGTGGTGTAAGGCCTATGCACGCACGAGACGTTGGGATGAGGACGTCTTCTTAGTCGAAGAAGAAATGTGTCACACAATCGAGTACGGCCATTCCATGGCGCACAAGTGGAAGCAGAGAGTGGGTGCACATGCTGGAACTATTGAGCCAGAGTTGCTGGAAGGCCTTATGGCCTATGCTCGTGAACAGGAAGTCCATGAGACAACGACATCTGCCATGCTCACCACCAAGTGGGCATGCATCCGGGAAAAGGGGTGCACTTATCAGGCATGGGAAACAAGCCCTGGGGTCGAGGTTGTGGTCCCGCTGGATGATGAGGTTTGGGGAGGGCAAGGAGATGAAGAGGACGGGCCTCCAGACTACAAGGATGAGGGCGACAATGAACTTCTGGAATTAATATCTTTTCCGTAAATTTCCTTTTCAAGCTGCTGTCCCGGGGGGTGTCACAATGCTGAGTTGCCAGGAGGCAGGACTTTGGGACATTTTGACAGAGTGCTTAAGCAGCTTTAGCCGACGGCTGTTCACGACGTAGTTGTTGAATAAGGTGGAGGATCCGTCAAAGCCAACACCACAGCACACCTGTCAAGCTTCACAAAACCCAGCACATACCGGAAAATTCAGCACACTGGCGCCAAACCCACCATTTACGACACACTGTCAAGTACCCGATACCTACGCTCACAACCTCCGACACAGTTAGCCGACTTTGTTGCCGCCGTCACAGCCACCCCGACACCGCTAGGCTCTCCGTCTATTGATGTCTAGTTCTGTATAGTACCGTAGTTCTGAGCTTCATTGTCGGGGTGTTTCACTGAGAAACTCTCAATGTTCATAATATTATTTTCTCACGGTTCAACTGTGTTGTCGGCGAGCTTGCACCGAAATAGCCAGAGCACTGGATCCTGTGTCTTGAGTTTTGGGATCAACTCCTGCTCAGTCTCGGTACTGGTGGGAAGACAATTCAGGAACATTTATTTCTCTGCTGCAGTTGCACGTCACCTGGTGGCAGCCTTTGAAATATTTCTGATTTGGAAACGAGTTTGGCTGACCATGTGTAGCTGATTGTCCATCGAAATGCTGTGAATTGTTTGCCTAGCTGGACGAGTACAAATGAATCTGGTAACACACCACTCCTCGCATTTGCCCACAGCACTGGTTCTCAAGTCTTGAGCAATCTCCTTGTCGATAGCGTTGATAGTGTTTCGAATTGCGGCTTGTAGCCCACGACTGTCGCTTTCTCGCTCGGCATGTCGCATTCTCTGCCTTGGCTCAGTATGTACTAGCTTCAATTTGCACAGTAATGGTTGGCTCATCTTTGCTTTGAGTCGCTGCTCTGGATTCTTTACTTGGGGCAACTTCACTCAGCATTCAATGCTGTCAGTAATATTCACGTCGGAAATGTTCAACCCTGTCATCAAGATTCATGGCCGTCAAATCAGCAGTTTCTTGCAGTCATTCACAATCCAGATGGTCCTCACTGATATTTGCTCTACCTACTCCACAGATGACCTATCAAATGTACCGAAGGCACTGCGCGTGAAAATCCACACCGCTACCCCATAGTTTAGGATCCTTGTCAATGCTTCAACTGCTCTCCTAGTTTCATCAAATCAGTTTAGATTCTCAACCAGGATCCAACAAGCCCACCGCTGGTTGTCTTGTGTCGGAACTCTGTGAGTCGATGGAACAATTGTTGCCGTGTTTGTGTTGTCAAATCAACGAGTCGACGTCGACTACATATCTGGTCCCTGGCAATAACGCTGGTTGGGATTCCAGCGAGAATGGTTGAAGACCTGTTTTCTCCAGATGTACGTCAAATTTATTTGGGAAATCGAAGTCAAGACTACGGCCTCCGAAGCGAAGTAGAGGAAAGTCTTGTTGTTCAACTTGTTCCTCGAATTCAACGAGATGAAGGTTCAAAAGAGTTGCGGAAGGTGCTTCTAGTCAAATCTACATTATAATGTGGTATGTACTAGATATATGTGTTAAACAGGCAAGCACAGAGGTCTGGAGTCAACAGTAAGAACTCTGTTAGATTGCATAAGATGAAACTACTTGCCTGGAGTCAACAGTAAGAACTGAAGATCCAGGGCAATGCTACTCTACTTATATACCTATGAGGACAATAGAGTAGCTAGAACAATAAGAACAATAAGAACAATAAGAACAATAGACACAATAAGATGGCTATCAAGACAATAGAGACAATAGAGACAATAAGATGGATGTCAAGACAATAAGATTGTTATCAGGACAATAAGATCCCGATCAGATAAGAGGATCGGATAGGATCAGAGGGATCAGATAGGATCAGATAAGGAGATCAATGATCACGGATCACAGAGGATCAGATCAGATCAAAGATGCGAGAATGTCACAGTCCATTCACACACTCCAACAATATGTATGATAGAATTATGAACTCTCGAAGCTGGTATAAGTTAGACCGTCGGCGTGCTGTACGCTCCATGGCTTCAGTTTGCGCTTCTTCCTACAGAGGCAAATTAATGACGGAACGAAAGAACCTGTCGAAAGCACCAACCGGGATTTCTCAACCGCAGGTGGTTCAGTCCGGGCGTCAGCAGTTTGGGTATTGATTAGAGGAGTGTCAACATGAGCACTGGATGCTCTTCGCTTTCGGGCAGAGTGACGAGAAGGATGAGCAATGACCGGATGTATTGGTGAAGAAGAGGTCTAAATAGCCGTCGGCAGTGCGATACAGTGATTCCAGGTCGAGTATATCGGTCTGGAGGACTGGGGCGCTGGTACCAATGTCAATGGCCGCCAAACTGAATACATTACAACGCACGCAACCGGGCCCACCAAATAATGCCTGAACTGGTCCTGGCCACCGAGCCATGTTTGGAGATCGCCGAGATCAACCCAGTCGGTCCCAACAAAGAATGCTGGGTTTTTTGTGCGGAATCCCACTGGGAACGACTGTAGTAGCAAATTCACGATCAGTACGGAGACCAGCGGCCGGGGTTGACTATTAGCACACCTTCTCCTTGTATAATGACAGAACTGCCTCCGGGATATGCGCCAGCAGCGCCGCCAGCTCGTCCATGGGCACGAGCGGGGGCACGCAGTGATGGTGGAGGAAAAGAAAGCCCTGATGCAGATCAGCTGGGTGCCGGCAACCGAGCACTGGTCAGCGCGGTGGGAATGTGCTGGGTTTTCTGAAAAGCTGCAAGGTGTGCTGGGTTTTCTGAAATTATTGATGGTGTGTCAGGTTTTCTGTTCTTTTCTGACATGTGCTGGGTTTTGTGAAGCTTGACAGGTGTGCTGTAGTGTCGGGTTTCCTATATCCTCATAAGGTGTGGTAGTAATGCAAACAAGAAAGCTGACCGAAAAGGGTGATTTCTGATGTGACACGTGGTCAAAGTTTTTTTTTGTGCAGAAAATGGTAGGTTGCCGGGCATGCCAAATTAAAGTGAGTAGAAAATGTCTGAGAAAGGTTGCCTAATACAGGCAGGGGCAACATCCATGGGTGCATTGTATTGTGGGTATTATTGGCCGGATGGCCACAGCCGTGGAAATTGCATTACAGTCAGTGATGTTGGCCATGCATAATGCAATACGGTCATTTTCCAGGTAGCCAGCATGCCAAAATGACCCAGGAACTTCAAGACAAGAACAAGCTTCTCGCAGAGTATGAAAGCTGGAAGCAGGATCTTATAACCATTGCCAAAACAAAGGAGGAGGAGATCAAAAAACACAATGAGGAGTGTCATGAATCACCCAGGTTCTACTTTTTCACGTGATGCACCTGTACGCTGTACGGTGTGATAAGGACTGCGGTGTCGGTATTGAAAAGTGTGTGATTCGAATTTGACCATGTTCGTCCTCTAGAGGGGAAAGTATAGTCAAATGATAGGGGGGAAGGTCGGTGCGCAAATTGACCTTGTGTGAGCAGTGGGTGTATATGTGTGTGAACAGTGATTCATGGAGACCGTTCGTCTCCTAGGTGAGGACGAGTGTGGCGGACCTGTTGTCAGTGAAAACGATAGAGGAGATGTGAATTACTAGACCTGGTTCCCCATACAAGTGTGCTGGAACCCTAAATGTGTTACCCTATCTGCTTTCCTTGGTGCACTCTTCCCCTTCAAACCAGTGCTGGAGATGCGATGAGTGTCGCACAGATGATGGCACCGACGTTGCTCGGTCAACAGCGAGATGATTGGTCTTGTTGACTACAGACGGCAATTTGAATGTGGTAGCTTCTCTCCGGGCCTGTCTTCT
Source organism: Mycena olivaceomarginata (assembly GCA_029378375.1). Lineage (NCBI taxonomy): Eukaryota > Fungi > Basidiomycota > Agaricomycetes > Agaricales > Mycenaceae > Mycena > Mycena olivaceomarginata. The sequence goes on along the minus strand of JARKIC010000746.1, from coordinate 124,219 downwards.
ACAGAGCGGTGCTTGCGAGAATGGTGATCCTAATCGAGGAAGCCTGGTTAATGTGACACCAGGTCCGGTGAGGAGGGACCCTGCTGATGGAGGTGTGGGAGGTGAGACACCAATGAACGAGCAAATATAAGAAGTATGGCCTGTCTCCGGCCTATGGGACGAGGAGAAGGGTGCACGAGAGGTACGAGGTAGGGGAAGGCTGGGAGTACCCCTTTTAGATTGAGTGAGAGTGGTACAGTAAGTGGGGGAAACACCCCGGAAGCTACTTCTGCAGGCCGGAAGGTACTGACTACTCCTAAATGTGCTCCCTTTTTATACCTCCCTGATGACTTCCCACATTTCCAGAAGTACCATGCGGTCGCAGGTGTTTCCAGGGGGCAGGGGACGTCATGAGGTGTTTCGGGGTGCATATACGGCAGGAGAACGGGTGCCTCTGCTGAGGAGACCGATCGTCTTTGGGTGCGCGCGAGGCACAGCAAGGTCAAATGACCTCAGAATATGTTCAGAGCTTTAGGCACGGCCTGGCAGTTGTGTTAGTAGGTGCTCGAGCATTCAGGAAGGAGGAGAGACAGATGGTCTCCCTCAGCTAGTCGATGCATCGTGTGAAGTGGGGGACAGGTAGTGTCGGGATACCCTCTGCCTCATCTGATAGGTCAGTGTCAGGCACGGGGTAGTCCGTCCGGTGTGAGAGATCATCTGAGAACGGAAAATAGGGGAGGTCGTCCACGCGTCGCACCAGGGATCAGTCGTATCCTGTTTATGATTACTGGATGCCAAGTAGTGACATGCGCAGTCCGTGTGGTATGGGGAGCACCGGTCCTCGTTTATTGGAAATGCGTATATGGAGGGTCGCTTCGCCGCCCACATGTCGTAAGAAGGAGTTGAGAGTCCAGTCCCAGGGAATGGCCGTATCCGGCTGACGATGGTACGGGAGTGAGTTTGAGTGGCGGAGAAGACAATGCGGATGGTGGGGAGAGTGTTGGTCTCACTCAGAAGCTGCTTCTGGTAACATAGAATCCTGTTTAGGAAGATCTGTTGTGTATATCGAAGCTTGTTCCATCATGGTGCAGATGGTCTGCAGGGGCCATGAGGCAACGAGCGGTACGTAGCACGCTCGGAGACCTTACAACAAATACAGACATGTCTTAGCGGCACGGGACTCTCATGGTGCCACCACGTGACCTTCTCACAGTTGAAACCCAATCACGGATTCTAAAGCCACAGACTCAGGGTAGTCTGTGCCACGAGATACAGAAGACGTTAGGGGTTAGGGACTAGGAACCCGTACAGATGGATCCTAGTCTCCAGACGCATCACGGCTGATACAGAGACATACACAAAGTATATGAATGGTTGCAAACCGATCGGGTTTCAACCACTGACTTGTTTGGTTTGAACCACTGGAGACAACAACATTAAGGACTAGAAAACCCAAACATTGGGTCTCCTAAGTCCTCCAACACTACAGAAACAGATATAGAGGAGTCCAGGAGTATTAGTATTAACACTTCTTGATGCTACGGTACAGGAACTGATCACGACAGACCGTAATCACTGTTAAGTTATTTGAAGCCTATATAAGCTCAGTAGAATCTCCACATACAGTAAATTCTACCTTGTCCTTGTTGAAATATGTCCGTCAAGGCCTCAAACAAAAGCAAAAAATTGAACGCCTGGCCAAGGACCACAATCTGCAAATTGGGTATCAGATTTTCCTGGTTTGTTTCCCCCTCTTGAGACTGAAACCCCGGTAGCACAACAAAGTTGAACCAGCTCGAGAAGCAATTAGATATTCCGTCTGTTCGGCGTACACCAGCTCCACGAGAAATGGCAGCACAGGCGATCACAGATGAGGTCGACAAAGACACCGCACAGCAGAATGGTCCTAACTATGTGAAGTCCAACCTCAAGGATAAGCTTATAATGGTGCCAAGGTCGGTGCTCCGAAATATTGTCCAGTCCTCAATATTGATGATTTGCAGACACACTGTCCGCAGCATTATGCATGAATGGTTCCCCGAGGGGCCTGAGATTCGCTTTCCTGGCCACAAGAAAACCAAGATTTTACGGCGACCATTGTCCGCCTTGGGACCTTTTCACGAAGTTTCGTCGGATGGTCATGAGAAACTTGGGATCCAAGTATTGAAGATGGGAGATATCAGTCTACCCATCTATGGCTGGAAAGATAAGTGGACCGCATATTTGCTGAAGCTCAATGTTGTTCCCCAGTCCCGGACGAACACTGCCATTGGCCACCTCTTTCTTGATTTTGTTGAAGAGATTGGAGGTAAGTCCAACTGTCACGTCCAAATTTCGGCATCACGCTCCGGTGTTATCATTTTCAACTGACCACTGGCGACCATTCAGGCATTCCGCTCCAGGCTACAACTGACAAGGGTTCCGAGACCGGCTGGTTGTATGCGCTACAGACGGCATTGTGGTACGTGAAAAGTGTTGCCCATGCCCTTGATACATACTGATAGTTTTCCATTTCAAGTGAGGTGTTCGCCCCGAATATTGACCCAGATGTTTACCCGTTGCACACCTTCGTGAAAAGTGTCCACAATACGATAATTGAGGCATTTTGGCGATGGCTTCACGAGAAGCTTGGCTTTAACCTCAAGGACCATATCCTGCGAGGCCAGGTTGACCACATTTTCAATTCCAATGTTCCCTTCCATTGGTATGATATTCCCATTCAATCATCATGCTCACTTGTTCACAACGATCGAGATAGGAGTCTATTTAATTGGATTTTCCCACCTCTGGTTCAGGCGGAGCTCAATGAGTTCCGTGTTTACTGGAATCAACACAAAATCTGCAGCCAGCAGATGAAGAACATGCCTTCTGGACACGTCCCAGCTGATGTGCTGGAGCATCCTGAATTCTATGGCGGCATAAACTGCCGTATCGAGGTGCCTCAGGACACGGTTCATCTGCTTTGAGAGGCTTTATCTGAGGAGGTCGGACCGCGTGAGCAACATCTGGCTTGGGTGACTGAGGAGTTCTCTATTATGGCGGATGCAGTTCACGAGGCGATGGGTTCACCGAAGATTACCCTCGAGAACAGCTGGAATATTTTCTCACAAATGTCGAACCTCATTGAAGACCTGGGTGTGGACATCGCATAGCGTAGCAGAACAGTTGATTATTTTGAATAAAGCGAGCTTCTAGTATTCAGCGGTGAGCCCTAAGACTAAGTGATCTGATTCTCAGAAAACCTGGTCGTCGCGTGACTTGAACCTGCGCAGGGCCGGAACAATTTGAAATTGAACCGCGTAGCTCCGGCCTACCGTACTACCGTTATAGTCTCAATTCTTGAAGAAAGACTCTGGCAAGAATGGTGTGGCCATCGCGACTTGTTGCCCTGACATTCTGTCTGTCTAGGTGTTTGAAGCTGCCAACTGTGTATGTCTAGCTGTGGCCAAAGTATGGTGTCATGTGGCGATGTTGCATTCTGCAAGGTGTCCAAGCTGCCGACGGTGTACGTCTAGCTATGGCCAAAGTGTGGTGTGGTGTGGTGACATTACGTTCCACGAGGCATCCAAGCTGCCAACGGTGCATGTCTAGCTGCAGGTCGAAATGGGGATGGTAGAAGAAGTGATAGTTATTTACAGGTGCTTGCCACAGCTGTCATCAGCCTGTAGCACAGCATTCTAGACTAAGAATGTAGACTATGAAGGTCTTGCCCATCAATGCAGCTGGTATCAAGACCTCTCTGCTCCTGGTATTATCCTATGGGATGTGAAAGGCCTGGCAATCTTGCCCAGAGTGTTGGTTCAAGGACCTGGAGCTTTTGTTGCACCACAGAGGAGCCTTGGGTAGTGCATGGTCAGGAGCATTGACATACAGTGACCACTTTTGTCGGAGGTCAAACCTCGCCAACTTTGGTAGTAATGTATGAGCAACGCAGCCATGAGCATGTACACAACCTCCTTCATCTCCGAATTGAGGTATGCACTCACAGCATCCATTGCCCACATTACCCAACCTGGCTCGTTCACGCAAATGGCCCAGAGCATTCTCAATGATTTGTAGCGGACCACCCTGCATACATTTCGAAGAAATCAACCCCAGGAATCTGCTGAAATCCACACGCAACAAGGCGTGCTTTCCATTTGATAATTTCTCCAATGCTGTTGTACTTCGCTGCTTGCAGGAAATGACATTGGCACCGGTGGGAAGATCAACAAGCTCCCAGACTTCCCGGCCAACAAGTGATGCATATTCTTTCTCCATTGGTGCCATCCATACTTCAGATTGCCGCATAGCTTCTTGAAAATTTGTTGGCACTGGTGAAGTGGACACACTGAGGGCAGCAGCCTCGTGTGCACGGGCTTGAAGATTCGGTTTCTTTCGGCCGGTAGCCCAGTCGGTGCCGGTTGCTTTAGCAGCAGCCTCCTCTGCCTGAGATTGCATGGAGTTTTGGATTGCCTTCGAGGGTGCTGGAGGACGATTAGATCATTGTATCTGAAGTGGTGCAGGTGCAGGAACAATAGGTTCGATAGGTTCTGTGGCATCGGAATCTGCAGTTGGTGCAGGAGGAGGTTTGTTGGTCTCGGGTTGGACTGGACCAACAGGAAAATGCAGATCCTCTCCTCCAGCTATCTCCACATCTCCCCCTGCTGGAGGAAGTGATCGGTGTCCAGATCCTTCGAGAATATGACATCACGAGAGCTGATGAGTTTACGCTCGCCTGGAACCTACAGCCGATAGCCGGTGTGTTATATCCGTGTCGGAAAAGGCCGGAAGGACGGAAGGCCGGAAAGACGTAAAGGCCGGAAAGACGGATAGGGCCGTAAGTGATACCACGTAGGAGATCGGGTACACCAACTAACTTGGCTCGACGACGAAGAGAGCAGAAGTCAGACCACGGAGCAATGCGGAGGCAAAGCACGTTAATTTTCAACTAAAGATACAGTAGAACATAATACGTATTTATACTAAATACGGAGATAAGTCTAATGCGGAAAGAAGTATATAAAAGACAATAAGAACAATAAGAACAATAAGAGAGAAGCATAGTTGCATAAGTCATATGTTTGATTTGGGGAACGCTCAGAAGACCTTCATTGCGAAAACCCCAAAGGTTGTGCGTCAACAGAACTAGCCGGAGCATCGGAAAGTTGGTTGGACCGTAATGGCCGTAACCGTAACCGGAAAGGCCGTAAACGGCCGGAAAGTGCATGATCGTAACACGGTGGTACCGTTGTAACCAACCAGCACTGCCTTGACAGATCGTGGGTTTAGTTTCCCCCCTGCAGCTTCAATGGGAACAATCTTCGCATACACTGTTGACCTATATGCACGAAGGTGGGAAACATCAGGTTTCTTCTTCTTGAAGATCTCGTATGGGGTTTTGCCTCCTGCACGCCTTCTCGGGTGGAACCACTGGAGGTAAGTCGCTGCATCAAATGCAGTCGGCCACATGGTCTTTGGCAATCCAGAGTCAAATAGACAGCGTCCAAACTCGACAGTGGTACGAATGCCACGTTCACCAGGGCCATTTTGGGAAGAAGAATGTGGAGTGGTGACTTCAATGATGATTCCTGCTGCCCCGCAGAAACATTCCCAAAGGTGATGTTGCAGTACAGATTTGTTCCTTGCACACTATTGGCAGAATAGCTCAGTTGGAAAGAGCACTAGTGGCGCAATCACTTAGAGGTCCCCGGTTCGATTCCAGGTTCAGCCATTTTCCAACAGGTGATTGATCCACTCCTGACCACCATCGACTCTGATGATCCGCAGTTTCTTCCCAGTCTGTGTTTTGACCTCAGCTTTATAAAGCTTGAACGCCGCCAACGACTCCTCAGCGGTCTTGTGCGCCAAATAATATGTCTACAGCGCTCCCAAGTGGCCTTCGACAATGTGAAACATATAATGTTTGCCACCGACCGACGTCACCTGTGCGGGACCCCAGAGATCAAAGTATGAGTGCTTGCCCACTTCTTTCTCCACCTCATGAACTCCATTGAATGGACATCTTGTCTGTTTCCCCAGAATGCAGTCTTCACATAAGCTGTCCATGCCGCCCTCGTGTACATGAAGGCCGTTGACATGCATTCCAGAAATCAACACATCTAACCCTGTGTTGCCGATATGTCCCAAACGGCGATGCCATGTTCCCTTGTCTACAGGCACATCCCGAGATCTGGCAATACAAGCACTGACATTGTTGTCGTCAAATGCCAAGACATACATCCCATTGGCAAGGAGAGCCTCCATGAATGGTGAACCATCTGAGCGTTTGAAGATGGCTTTCCCATTGCTGAACTCAACTCTGTAGCCTTTTGCATCAAGCTTCGAGATAGAAATGAGGTTTGAGGTAATGTCAGGAGTGTGGATGGTGTTCAAAGTAATTTCCCTCCACTGTCCTTCATATGTGATGAATTTCCAGACAGTTCCACTTGCTAAGATATGGAATTTTGACCCCTCTGCAGCATTGCCTTCACGCAACTCTTCACAATATTCCGAAAATCCTCGCGGCACCAGAAACAATACTCAGTGGCACCTGAATCAACCACAGCAATATGGCTTCTTCCTGGTAAGGCCTCTGCCATGAATGCGGTCACGGTGTCTGATGTTCCTCTGGTTCTATCTTCGTCGTCCGAGTCTGAGTTGGAATCGGAGCCATCGGACAAGTTGGTGATATCCTCAGAGATGCTCAACACGTGGCCACAATGTACTGCATACCACCCAATAATGTCGAAGTCTGTGTCCCGGATGAACTCACTCAGTATCAGTACATCTTTATCAATCATGTTGTCCATGATGATGTGCTGTGTGTCTGATGTCTGATAAACCAGGAATCACCAGTCCTCCTGGACATGGTCATCCCCAGGATATGGCTGTCCAGCCTGCAGGAAGGCCTCGGTCGCAATCTGTGCTGCTGTGTGGGCCTCCAGAAAAACCAGGTTTCCATCATCTGAGTCATTGATGTCAAACTCAGATTGATGGGTAGAATCTACGAGTTCAAGCTCGGATGTGGAGATGGTATCGATGAATTCGAGGGAGGTTGAAAGCACTGGGTAATCCAACTGGAGCTCGTTTGAATCATGCTCGGGAATATCAATGGTGACGGTTGCATTTGCAACCTCATTCCACACCATCAATGATTTGGGTGAAGCAAGAACCTCCTCTCCACGAAAGGTGACCGTCTGTACACCTACATCGTCGTAAACATTGATGATTGCCTCGGAAGCAGTCTACATGACCACAGGATTTGTTATTGCGGTGAATGCAAAAGTCTCCAGGTAATTGACTGTTGCAGCACCCATAGGCCACTTTCCCTTCCACCATGATGGCCATTGGCCCTCTTTCTCTCCTCCCAGCCAGAATCAGCAATTGTGTGCCCCTTATGGCCAGGAGCATTGCACTGCAGGTTGGAGTAAATGAGATTTTTCTGAGCAGCGCAGCGTGCATCACGGTCATTGTACGTGTTGGCAGCAAGCACGGTGGTGGAACCCGGAGAGGTAGATGTAGGCATGCGGTTTAGACGATCGGCGTGCATGGTGACGAAGCCGATGACTTCCACAGATGTGGTGAATGTGTGCAGAACAGGTACAACAGTATCCCATTCCTCTCCAAGAAGAGAAATAAAGATTGATATGAAGCCTTTATCCTCGATTTTCGCACCCATGTTGTTGGCAACCTGCTACAAGGTGCGAAGGCGGGAGACGTGCTCAGCCATGGGGGTTCCTGGAACCAGGTATGCACTATGAAGGTCGTGCAGGGCGTTAACTAGCCCCATTTCAGTGACATGATGGTGGTTGTTGTCAAGTGACTGCATCACTTTGTGTGCACTTCCATCTACCTTCAAGCTCAATCCAACTGGGTTCTTGACATTAAGAACAAGTGTGGTTGCAATCACATCACGATGAACCCATTCATCGTAGGAAGGAGTTGTTAAATATATGCTGGTAGGTTCTGGTGGAAGCATCATGGACTGGGCAGTCCCCCCAGTTTCTGAATCGTGCCATCGAGATATTCGCCCAAGCCATGGGCTTTGGCTAGGGCCTGGATCTTGGTTTTATAACCACTGTATCTGGTGCCGTCAAACTTCTCCCTGTCTGGGAGAAGCGGTACACCAATCAAATTCAAAGTCATTATCAATACCTGCAACAATATATTGCCTAGTCAGTAGTCAAGTTCAATGTGAGCCAAGTATCCGGTGTGTGAGTGATAGAAGCAACAAGTAGGCAACGGGGCCGATAACCTGTAAGAAGTCACTCAGTCAAGCACAAAGTTGGGTGAAAAGGCTGAATTGTATGTAAACTACTACAGCCTTTTATACTATACGAATGAGTCAGTATGAGTCACTAAAGAATGAGTCACCAAAGAATGAGTCATGAAAGAATATGAATGAGTCATAATAAATACTGAGTCAGAGTCCCGGCTCTGACTCGGTTGCCGAGCCACTATTCCAACAATTCTAGTAGCTTGTTTGTTCCTGGAGCAGTAGGACCAACTGTATGGTGTCCTCCCTAGGAGACCGTATATTGTAGGTTGGTATGTGAGGCGGAACCCGGAACAAGTTTAAGAGGGTATGATATCCACTCAGGTATAAAACCCAGGGTGTGGACACAACCCGCAATACAATGGATAGGAAGTGGGGCAGGGTGGAGCCAATGCCTATGTCAAGCCAAAGTAGAAGCCTGAGATCAGTCTCCTTCAAGACTTCATCGGGGGGATCTAGGACGATATAGATTCAATGGTGAATTTAGCTCAGTTCAGCTCAGCTCCCAGGACATACATTCCTTTGCCCCCGCCCCATTTTTTCCACTCGGATTTGGCATCAAGAAACGATGGTGTAAAACGAAAACAAGAAGAGAGAAGAAAGATCTGTGGTGTGCTGCTTCCCCCTGACTCGATTCACCCTTCGATAAGATTATGACGAACGTTCTGGTAAATTCCATCGGCCCCAAATGGCAAACTCGGAGTGGAACGGAATAGCAAAATAAAAAACAACTCTCCCATCAGTGGCAAGCTTGTTCTCTCTCCTCTCAGCACATCCTGCTTCAGATCCAAAATGGAGACGTTACACGGACATGGGCAAAGTAATACCGAATGTGAAGACTGTGGCGGGACATTTCCACTTCGCCAATCAACGGGGATTTGTCCCAAGTGTATAAAACTCAAGTTGCAGTCATATGGTTCAGCCGAGTACCAGGAAATATTGGTGAGCTCCAGAAGCCTTCTTTTTTACCGCTATGCGGTGTTACCCGTCGCAACATGGTTCCTCCTCCAACCCGGAGCCATGCAAACTTGTGGGACTGTGTCGTGTGGCAGTAGTATAGCGGCTTCATCGCCCAAGGATGGCACGGGTAATTATTCTATTCTGTGGAAATGTGGTTTGAAAAACTAACCAAGTTGATAAGATATCAATACCCCAGCCGGGTCCAGACCCCTTCGACCTTCAGCTGCAATCAACACTCATACCGAAATTGCCATGCACCGAGTTCAAATTTTTCGAGACCGTGTCAAGCTTCCAGCTGCCGGAATGTCCAAGGCGGGAACTGAACTGACGACGGAGACCTTACTTCAACATGAACACGGTGGTGGTCTTCCTGGAGAGGCAAAGATAATGGTATGCTGGCAGGTATGGCTTCTTTTTTACAGTAGCAATGATATGTGACTTCAATGTGTTCCAGGTTCGCACAACAAAGATGCCCAAGCAAATTAACTCCGATCTCGGGAGCTCTTCGAAGAAATGGGCGATCTCCATGTATATGACCGGTGTGTGTCTTCCTCAGGGAAACTTAAACCAAGCTTGAACTGTTTCATTTAGATATCAAGTCCGCCATTGTCGCAAGCATAAATATTGAATGGCTGCGAAACAACACAATCCCAATTGACGAGTGTATTTCCAGAGTCAAATCAAGTTGTCCTGTTGCTGATCTGATTCTGCAGTGATGAGGTGTCAATTTGTTGGTTCAATAACCGTGTCTTGGATGCTGACACAGCTACAATGACCCTTGGAGACTTTTATGCATATTATAGTACCCCATCCAACGCACCGATGTACCTTCAAAATGTGCCATCCATGTGGAGGCATTTCCTGAAGCAGAAGTCCAGCCCATTTATTTGCCTTGAGATGGATTTGGATTTGGGATCGGTGTGTTGGCGGTTTAAATCCCCAATCTTCATGTTCATCTCAATCACTTGTTCTAGATGCAAAAGCGACTTGACAATCTTGAAAACAATGAATCTGACTCCGAGTTCGACCCTGATAGAATGCTCCGCTCGGCTGCCAAGTCAGCTGTCCGAAAAACGACGAAACAATCACGCACCGAATCTACGGCCTCAGTGACGTCCACCAGACAGCCAATCAAGCAACCTCGTACGAACAGTGGAGGTCAGTTGCCCTCTCCCACTTTCACTTTTATTATTTTGATGGCTTTCCAGTCCCAGCCTCAGAGTTTGGACTGTCTGCTTGTGGCGGGCGTTCCCAAATTCATAAGCAGAGCGAAATTACTTTCAAAAAGATTATCTGCATCACCACTGTCGCTACTGGCGAGTGCAAGCTCATCGAGTCGGGCGACGTCCTCTGCGGTAATATACTTGATAAACCTTTCGCCAGTGGTAGTATGAAACATGCTTACGACGTATGTGTATGCTCCAGTCCTACCTGCTCTCCACTGTAACTAACCTCATCCAGCTTCATCTTTTGGACAGCGATCAATATGTGGCAAAGCGCTTCTACCAGCTGGAAACCGATGCGGCCCCCGATTCAGCCATCTCCCTCAATGACAATCGCGTTGAGGTAGAGTCGAAGGTCATCCGCCTGGCCCAGGGGAAGTGGTTCCTGGACGCTTCTACCGGTTCTGCAAGGGCCATAAGGAGGTCTCGGTCGATCCAAGTAAGTGCCCGCATGAACTAGCCAGCAAGTATTGTTAATGGAACACAGATATCAAGTTTGCTGATGGCTTCCTGGCCATTGAAATCAAGAAACCATCCAAGGCGTCGGGAGTGGCCTCCATCCCCGACGAGCAGGAGGAGGGTTTGATATGGATTGTCGAGCGAAAGAGGCCCACCACTGTGATCAAATTTGGCGGCACCCTGATCCATCACTCTCACTGCACAGACCTTCGGTCGGCCACCATATCCGCCTTTGCACACTTCGTTTATGGTCACAGCAATAAATCCCTTGTTTCGCCGACTTGCAGGGTTCGTTTGAACATTGTCAAGTTGAGGTTGAAGGCTCACGTCTCTCCAGGTACCCCATCTCGCGTCAAAGGGAAAGATGGACTGGTTCTCTTCGACCTCATGACACACATCATCTCGGAGTATGTCGATGTCGATCACATATGATTTCTAAGACTAACATTCAATACAGGGATTCTGGTGTAGGCAATTTTGGCTTGGAAGGGATCAAAACCTTTCTCGATGGCCAAAAATGTTCGAAGGTATGCAGCACCCTAGGGATTGAAGAGCAGTATCAACTTTCCCTTCCCGACGCTGAAGATGAAGATGGGGATGGGTGTGAACAAGATCAAGAAGACCATGAGTATGATACTCCTCTCCAAGTCCATGCTTGAACAATGTTGGTTACTGGTTACTTCTCCCATAGTGCTTCGCTCCCCTAGATCCATACCAGATAGTCTATTCTACCTACGATGAGCACTGGATTTCCTCGAAACTGCTATACTGTTCAAATCCAATTCAAGTTTTTATTTTCTCCCCAACCTTTGTTTCAGCTGCTTGGTTCAGCTTGATGGCTGTAAAGAGTTCGTCACAGAGCTGAGGTAGGCTGTTAAATGAAAGGAATCCGAGGCTGGGCAATAATTTTTAACATAGAATAGAGCCTTTTGGCTTCATAGGAATGTGTGCCATGAACCCCAATTGCTTTTGTTACTGTGATTTTTGTTTTGTATTACAGTTTGTTTGATGCCGGAAGATTTCGCCCCAGAGCTCAGGTAGGCTGTTAAATGAATGAAATTTGAGGTTGCAGAACCATTCTATACATGAAATGGGATCTCTCTGCCTTATACGAATTTGTGCCATGAGTGCCAACCTTTCTCAGCCTCAACTTTTAGTTGTGTATTATTTCATCTTTATGTGCCGACAAAGTCTGCCTCAGGGCTCAGGTAGGCTGTTAAATGAATGAAATCTAGGGATGAAATTGAACAGTTTGGCTTGATAGGAATGTGTGCCATAGCCCCGAATCCTTGCTGCCTCGACCTTTCCTGTTCAGTTGATGGCTGCAACAAAGTTTGCCTCGCAGCTCAAGTAGGCTGTTAAATGAATGAAATCCGAGGTGGGAGCTCTGATACATACATTGAATTAAACTCTTTGGCTTCCTACTAATTTGTGCCATCTTGAATTTATTCTCTTGACGTGTCGGTGTGTGTTTACGCGTTAGATCACGGGAACGCGATCAGTGATCAAACTCGGTGATCAAAGTCGGCGAACTTGTCTACTCCTCTACATGCCTGAACTACCGGAGTCTGTGACCTCGGGCACCCTCCCCAAGGTGTTTGTAGACGACCAACCAGAGTCCTCCCGCTGTGTTAAGACTATCCAAGCCAATCCCACCCAAGCAGAATCTGCTGCTCACCCTGCTGGTACTCGGGCATCTGCTGGGCATGTTTATACTTTGGAGTCTTCCTCAACGGCTTCTCGCAGCTCCTGTGGGTCTCAGACACCTATATACCGACACATTTACTGGTGTCAGGTAAGTCCTTGTTCGCCCTCTATCTGCTATTTAATTCAACTACCTGCCAGATCCGGCTCTTGAAGCACATAGTTTCACAAATCTATAATAAAGTGGACTGGGAAAACGTGAGCTGCTTAGTGGACAGTTCATCTCGAGGGTTCAAAATCGGAATAGCGTTTGAATTCAAGCATCACGTACTGGCTTTTCTCACCCTAGATCTCCTTGTGCAGGCGTGTCCATCATTTAACTGCTACCCTATTAATGTCTGACGTGTTTTTGCTCGTAGTTCTACTGGTCCGAGAGTCGAACACTCCTTCCTGCCCAGCAGCCTGATGTATTTCTTGAATTCCCTCGGTTTCTCAACGACCTGGTGGTGTAGATGAAGCAGCGCTGCACCATCCAGTCTTGTCGAGCCGGGAATGCAATGACCCTGGTGCGCACTAGTACGGAGATTTTTCCCGGGGCTGTGTATACACAATTTCAGAGCTGTGGCACATGGCGGGTAAGTAAAGCATTATCTTGATTTATCTTATCTTTATTGTTACATATCACACTCGCACTGCTCACCCTCTGCAGGTCTATCACCCAACCTTACAGAGGCGGAGGTATTTGATTCTGCATCGCGCACTGCGCGATTGTGTGCCGCCTTCTTCCACTTTGGAAAAAAGGCCCACACAACGCTGTGGTATGTTCTGTGTTCTGCGCCCATTGCACCGCCTTTATCAACTGAGTTTTCGGACTCTTGTGAAACACTTCCTTGTGGACTATGTTATTTGTGTTCACCCCAACCATTGCCTCCTCTACAGTGACAGACTTTATGTCTATGGCAAGGATTGCTCTTATGTGACGACTCGCTTCAATAAGCTGTTGACAGATTTCGAGGTATTTGTCCCACTAGATCAAGTGGGCCTTGATCTCATGCTTTGAGTAGGGGACCTGCGATGCCAATTCTCAGGAGGACATCTGGATTCGAGACTTCAACCCTTCTAAGGGCCCGTTTGACATATTTGAACCCGACCTCGTCTGACATGCTTTGGAGAATGAGGAACTCAATCTTGGGTCCCTCATATTTGGGGCTGAGCTATGGGGTGACCTCCATTCAGGTGCTCAACTGCCCAACAAATGCCTGCAAAGTGACAACATTTTATCCCAATTTTTCTCAACCACACCGAGTAAGTGTCTCATTCACATTTCAATAATAACTTGGAACACTGAGTGTTGTACACAGTTCCAACCAACATGTCTGCCACTTGGCTGAACCCTTCTGCCTACCTCTACTTATATACCTATGAAGACAATAGAGTAGCTAGAACAATAAGAATAATAGAGACAATGAGATGGCTATCAAGACAATAGAGACAATAGAGACAAATAAGATGGATGTCAAGACAATAATAACAAGATCAATGATCACAGATCACAGAGGATCAAATCAGATCAAAGATGTGAGAATGTCACAGTCCATTCACACACTCCAACAGCTTATTGACAGTCATGCAAAATTTTCCTCATGGCAACCAATGCCAACTACGTCCCCCATCCACCCCCCCTCACCAAGCATGATGCATTCATCTGCAAGGACTTTCGCTACGGCCTTGACGACCCCACCGTCTGGCCCCAGTGATTCACAGCATGTTATTACCAGCTGGCAGTATCCGACAGAAACAAGGAAGCCAAAGGTTCAGCGGACATGTTGACAGCAACACAATGATACACAGGAAGCCTGAGACTTTCGAGGAGGAGACAATGATATAGTGGGAGCCCTCATTGGCCGACTTCATCTCCCAAGACGGCCTAACATTGACGGCTGTGCTGGGTACACTGGACATTTGCCCGTAGACATTCTTTTCCCACCTCATCTGCCCACTTCTTGTACTCTACAACGAGTACTGTACCTGTGTGAATGCGTGAAACAGCCACTCCAAGGCATTAGTGAATGTTTCATCCTGGCCAAGCACATACCCGACCCTGCTCACTCCTTCGATGGTGGTGCAGAGGGACTATATTGTCTGCTTGCTTCATTGATGTCGATGTGCAACGTCTATATTACCTGAACACAGTATAAAACTGCGCATAGAAAGCGGGGAGTCATCATCGCATTTGATGTTAACATTCCCTCCTTTTTTGTCTCTTGCCCATGGACAACGATACCATTGCACTCCAGCTCTGTTCAAACCCATCTGACCCCATCTCGTGCTGTGGGTCCCACTTTCCGAACAAGACAGCATCTGGTCTTTGTGCTAGATGCACGAAAATTCAAGCTGCTGACAGCAAACAGGAGCATGCAGATATTTTGGTAAGTCTGAATTTCTGTACTGTTATTTGTTGGAAAATGGCTGAACCCGGAATCGAACCGGGGACCTCTAAGTGATTGCACCACTAGTGCTCTTTCCAACTGAGCTATTCTGCCGATAGTGTGCAAGGAACGAATCTGTACTGCAACATTATTCTGATTCATATGTTGTGCCCTAGACAATGCCTTATTGCCATGGCTGTAGTGCTGTTATCCGCTTCTTAGTGGGTGTTTACTGTGGCCTCTGCCGGATGAAACTTCCACAAGACGGTAAGGATAGCATTGCATCGCTAAATACCACCAATTCTTTGTTTGCCTCAGGACCTCAGAATATGAACCATGGGAACGGTCATGTTGCATTCAACAATGTCAACAACCCATCTGGGGCTGTAGCTGATATCTGCGAGCTCATGGCCAATCGCACTGCTAAGAAAATCCAACCAGCAGCAAAAGAGACTGTCAACAACTCGGCCACAGTCCTCGAAGGGAGCCGCAAGATATATGTGCACATGGTGGCGTCCTGCCCAGGGACAGAGGCCGCAAATGTCCTTGGGGTTGTTGCCAAACACTTCCCTGAGACTCACTGCGTTCCCACCCCTGTAGACACACGTGCATCGAGCTTATCTGATATGTGTCTACATGCGGCGATCTTCGGCTACATTTGGCTACCTTTGCCCACGTCATGATCTACGCCGCTCTTCGGCGACCTTAACTGATGTGTGGCTAGGTGAGTCTACATGGGGTAGATGCACCGCATCGACCCGTCGGCTACATAAGTCTACATCCGTCTACGCTCGTCTACGCCGTAGACGCACATAGACCCACCTCACTCGACCTCAAAATATGGATTTGGCTCCCCTTTCGTCGTTCTATCAAGTAAGACAGTGCAACCGTTCTTTGTGCACCCCGGCTTTGGTAATGTCACATTCATTAGCTCTATAAACTTTCCCGTCAGCCCTGGTAGTCAGCCCAAAGTCAGCCCTGGATGTATCACGGATGTTGCGAAGGTGCCGCAGGGCCAATGGTACGATGCGACTGTGTATTTCTTCCCTTCCTTCCTTTTCTTTCCCCTTTGTCTTGCTTTTGTCTCTGCTTCGACGATGCAAGACAGATGTTTTCTTCGAGCCCAACGCTACCCAGATGAGTATGAGGAAGACTCGTATCTCGTGTTGCCGTCAAGGATGCGAGACTTATATGGTGAGGAAGACGAGGATCGGTGGGTGCTTTAATGCTATACTGTAAGAGCCACGCCTCACGAAAATCAGTTCGCGACCAATGGACTCCTCTTTTCCTGCCGTGCAACGTTAATATGCTATCGGGCGTGGACCTCCTCCGTGAGTGTCTGACCACTGATACCGGTTCTCGGGCATTGAATGTGCGCAGAGGACATGGCTGGTCGATGTCGATCCATTTCGACGAGTCACCCAACATGAACACCCAGCCAGCGGGTCGTCGATCCCGGTCCGCACACATGTCGGGCCCTCACGACGCTTCTGGTGCCGACACGCTGATTCGAATGGACGATCTCAAATCCTTGTTCCATCGGTTCTCGCTGCAGCAAGAAGAATGTCATCGGGAGGTCACCCAGGGACTTGAGGCACATTTAAATTCTCTCGAGCAACGTTCCCATGCGCCCCCACACTCTGCGGGTGCTTCCTCCGCGCCCATCGTCCTCCCAGAGTCTGATGAGGGGCCTACTGGAAGGGGCGACTTGATTGGTGCTGCGCTGCAGGAGGAGGCGGATGCTGACGATGAAGTGGATGATTCAAAGAAGAAGAAGCCCAAATATCATACCACAATCCAGGTGTGTCGGCACATGATTTTTCTGTCCAACCACCATTCATTCCATACGGGACTCTCATGATGCCACCACATGACCTTCTCATGGTTGAAACCTGGCCTCAGATTCTAAAGCCACAGACTCGGGGAGTCTGCGCCACAGGATACAGAAGACGTTAGGGACTAGGAACCTGTACAGATGGATCCTAGTCCCCGGACACACCAACGGCTGACGCAGAAGCATACACAAAGTGCATAACTGGTTGTAAACCGATCGGGGTTTGAACCACTGGATACAATGACATTCAGGACTAGGAAACCCGAACATCGGGTCTCCTAGGTCCTCCAACACCATGGAAATGGACACAGAGGAGTCCAGGAGTATCAGCATTAACACTCCTTAATGTTGCGGTATAGGAACTGATCGTGATTGACCGCGATCACTTTAATTTATTAGAAGCCTATATAAGCTCAGTAGAATCTCCCTGTACAGCAGATTCTATCTCATCTAATCTCAGGCTTCTACCTTGGCTTGACATAGGCATTGTCTCCACCCTGCCCCGCTTCCTCCACATCGTGCTACGGGTTGTATCCATGCTCCGGGTTGTATACCTGAGTGGATATCACACCCTCTTCGACTCGTTCCGGGTTCTGCCTCACATCCTGGCCTACAATATACGGCCTCCTAGGGAGGACGCTGTACGACTGGTCCTACTGCTTGGGGAACATACAAGCTACTAGTGTCTATCGGGTTTATCCTGGTTGGGGTTCTCGTCGGGTTACTCGTTTGTCGGAAAAACCCCAAATCAGTTGCAACGGATCGGCACGGATTTTCGGCCTGAATGGGTTTCCAACCAGTCTGAAGCCACTCGCCGGGTGGCTTGTAACCAGTTCTGAGATGTTCAAAGCGACTCAACATGCTTCCAGGCTTATGACGGGTTGGCAGGCTTCTGTGTTCCTTGGTTGATATACCTGCGAGTCATACAGGTTGATCATTACGTGTATTTAAATTGTTGTATCATAGCACAAGACAATTAATCTATCTCGTTAACACGCAAAAATGTATCCTCGTCAATACAGTCTACCACGTAAAACACCTTGCGGGATGCTCCGAATATGGGGGACAACAGGGTGCCGCGGGTATCGTGTTCCAGTGCAATGAAGGCGCTCCCGGTGCCCCATTCCCGCACAGGACAATCTGTGTGTGTGCGAGGAGCCCATGTGCTGCTACGATATGGGCAAATCAAAGCAAGATCAAGAGTAATTTTCTGCGGCAGATGACAACGGAACATTAATTCGAGCTGACCCATTGCCAAGTCATTGTCCTGGGCCTCGTAAATGATAGAATTGTACCGAGGTCAGGAGTGAAAGTTCAGGTTGCAGCGAAGGATATCCCGTGCAAGCTTCCAGTCAAATTTTGACTGATATTCGACATACAGAACCTTGCATGGCTCGATCTGCAGCTGTATCGTGTCAATGACAATTCAAGGGAGATCGAATTGAACATACCAGTATATCTTGATCTGGGCAGACAAAATGCGACGGATGATGGCGTGCTAGATATTCTCGGAGCTTCAAATTGAATTCCCGAAATGACGGATTGCTTTGGTTGCGTGCCTCAATACAAACAGTTGTAATCCGAGGGTCTGCCAAGCCCAACTTCCAATGAGGGCTTGATGCTGTATTTGAAGGTTCAAGAATTTGTTCCTTCTCTTCCTCTTGCTGGCTCTTGAGCCATCCGTTGACCGTCATCTGGATTCGGGCCATTGTTTCTTCATTTTCATCCATGATGGAAATCTGAGCATTCCGATCAAGGTCACCCAATGCGCGAAATAAGACTGCCGTACCTGATGCTCGGCATTCTTCCCATTTATTTTCCTGTACTGTGCGGTTACCTCTTGTTGAAAGCCCTCTCCAACACGGGTATTCATGTTCCGACTAGTTCCCTTGGCCCGAAAATTGTTGATCAAGTGGCTGAGAAAATGTTGTTTGAGGAAGTTTAAGTTCTTGTCGTGCTTCTGTGAGACGTCCTACATAAGCACCAGTCAGCCCTTGATAGCCAGGATACCAAGGAAGGGAACAACATGCCTTGCAGACTTTTTCATAGTTTACAATCATTTTTTGAAGGAGCTCAAGGCGTGAAGTGGTCATGACCTCGAGGCCAAGCAATATTCGGACCTTTTGCATTGCCTGCACAAGTTTGACAAGACAAGAGTTGGTGGGAAGAATCTGGACCAGACAAGGCAGGGCACACTGTTATTAATATTCAGCACCAGACAGAAACTCCATGGGATGCAGGTTTACCTTGAGAATATCCAAAAATGTCTGACCGTAGGAGTAGTCAATTGTTGTTGGAGATGAGAGGTGCTTGAGATCACGCCAATGTGGAAAGTTATTCATGCTTAGAGAGTGTTAGCATTTTCACACAGTTTGGTACAGAAGGCAGGTCACTCACTTCTTGTTGAAGGTGGTCACAAGACCATTGCGCTGGAGATGCTCTTTGAGTAAGACCTACATGTGTCGCCCCCAGATTCCACCATCAAAGAAGTGGAGGCAGTCATAACCACTAGCTTTGTACGGGTCAGAGTGGGCAAACAACCACAAGAAATGCTAGATCCAGTGGAGTGCGTGAGATATCTGAATAAATCAAGTTGTGTCAGAGCTTACCTCAAAGTCATGAAGCCCATGCGATTTCAAGACTTCATTTTGCTGGGTCTTCGACATGGTTAGCGCCTGTAGAAGAGCAGTGGACATGGATTCTGCTGTTCGAGCTGGGTAGGACCGTGAGAGGCAATGCAAGTGATTGTGGTGGACCATGCATTGCGGACATGGATGGAGCGACCGGGAATTCCAGATGGCAAGCCACACGGCCAGCTCCTCAAAGTACATCGACTCAATCAGAACCCCCAGATGTGCAACCCAAACAACACCATCTCCAAAGCGCAAAGCCTCGCCGTGATGTGAGCAATCCTGCAATGGGGCCATAACAATTTCGCAAACTCTACGGTATATCATGCACTTGAGTAGATCATATTCACTGCGTGCAGACCCTTTTAGAGTCTGCAGGTCGATCTGGCATATATTATTGGGCTGGAGCCTAGTATTTTAAATCATTGACAGAGAAATAACGGCAGTAGTAAACACGATCACGTACCATTTTTATGAATCCTACCAGCGTGGAGCCCCCATTACCGGAGCTGTTTCATGTCGCTGAGTTGATCCAGCAACCCCGAATAAGGATGGGATGCATTTGACCTTGGTGGAAACAAGTCCCTTGTCCAACAACACATGCAGGCCAAGGAAACACGCCGGATAAGACCCATCTCCCGGGAGGTCATCCTGTAAAAAAATAAAGGGATGAGTGAATGCATCTTGGCAGAATATAATAATGCAATGTACATCAACCTGTCGCCAGGTTTCACCCGTGAATGGCTCATCGTAGAGTGCATTTGATTGGTCAACTTGAATTCTGCCGTGCAGACAAAGATAGCTCTCCTGAGAGAACTAGGTGCTGACAGGAGTGAGTGTCGGATCACAAACCCAATGTGTAATGATGCGCCATGGGTCACAAAACTCGACATCGACATCGTACGTGCCACCGAAATGGTCCCCTTCAAAATCAATTGTTAAAGTCTTGTTACGGAACTAATGAGATTGGACGGTCAGCTGTCCTGGCCAAGATAAGCAGATTAGAAAATTTACAGCAACATTAGTAATAACTCTTGCGGCTGCCAGGACCCTCTCCATGTTGTGGTGGTTGCGGAAGCTTACAAGAGAGTCGGTCGAGAAGGAACTGTCCTGGAGATCAAGAAGGTCTTCGTCGATTTCAGAGTTTGGGGCCCGTTGTAAGGGCAACCTTAAGCTCGACGCAGGGCGCAGAAACTAGCGGGGGAATCCGAAGTATAAATATGGGTACTAAATACAGGAGCGGGAATACTACGCACCTAGCGGGGGAATCCGAAGAGAAGAAAGGATGAGGATTCCCATGCTAGGCAAAACCTTATATATAAATCAGTAACTACCCAGTAGCACGTGTCCGGAGGTATCTACAATGATCATGGGCCTGGTCGCATAGCACGTGCCAACGAGAACGGGCGGGCAGAAAGTCGGGGGCATTAGCCGGAGCGGAGGCCGGAGTGGAAGCCGGAGCAGAAGCCGAAGAGATAGCCAGAAAGGCCGGAAGAGCGGGGGTTCCCCTGACATCACCCCCCCCTTGGAATACGGTGTCCCGACGTATGAAACGGATGGTCCTATCGCGCCTCCGGAAGGACAGCG
Organism: Mycena olivaceomarginata; assembly: GCA_029378375.1. Taxonomy (NCBI): domain Eukaryota; kingdom Fungi; phylum Basidiomycota; class Agaricomycetes; order Agaricales; family Mycenaceae; genus Mycena; species Mycena olivaceomarginata. The sequence continues at coordinate 103,217 of JARKIC010000746.1, read as the reverse complement.
AGTCGAAGGCGGCCGAGGCGATCTGGCAGAAGGCGTTGGGGTAGCGGCGGTAGTAGGTGTCAATAGCGTCTTTGGCGAAGACGTCAGAGTGCTTTACCCACTTATCATGCTCCGGACCGCAACCCTTCCAGCGCACCATGTACCAGAGGCTGCTGTATCGGACTTGCGCTTCCAGGATCTCGTCAACCTCCCACCTCTCGTCTCTGTCCGGCTGGAGGACGGGCGGTGGTTCGTCGTGCCGGGGGCGTCCGGGGAATGGGTCTGGCTTCGCAAGCTCGAGCTTCACAACTGGGAAGACCGGGTGAAGCTGAGAGTAACGCGGCGGAAGCTCGAGCTTGTATGCATCGTTGCCCACAACCTTCACGACCTTGAAGGGTCCGAGCTGTTTGTCCGAGAACTTGGGCGACAGACGTGTCGTTTTGATGTCGGAGGCATCCAACCAGACCCGGTCGCCTACCTTGATCTCCGGTGCGGGTACGCGCCAGCGGTCGTAGTACAGCTTGAACTCATGCTTGGCTTTAACGAGGGCAGCTTTGGCTTTGGAGACTCCGGCAGCGATCCGGTCGCGGAACTCGTTGACGGACTCATCGGCGGAGCACCTACCATTTGGCTCGAAACCCATCCAAGGAAGGCAGCAGGTGTCTGTCATGAACGGTACCTGCTGCGTCGAGGAGTGGACGTGGTTTTTGTAGGCGAACTCGGCTGCCGGCAGGAGCTCATCCCAGTCGTCCTGTTTGTAGCTCGTGAAGATATGGACGAACTGTTTGAGCTCCTGGTTGACGCGTTCAGTCTGACTGTCGGTCTGCGGATGGTAAGTGGTGGAGGTGGCAGGTTTGATACCGATGAGGCGCCACAGTTCGCGAGTGAACTCGGCGATGAACTGTGGACCACGATCCGAAATGTACTTCCAGGGGGTTCCGTGGTGCCTCCAGACGTTCCGGTAATACAACCGGGCAGCTCTGACATCACCGAGGCCGGTGTGGCACTCGTTGAAGTGGGCTCGCCTACCAAGGACGTCGACCACAACCATGACCACATTGAACCCATGGGCCTCCGGAAGCTCGACAATGAAGTCCACCGAGACGGTGTCCCAGCGCTCGTCCGGAATCTCAGTTGGATGAAGCTCACCATGGGGAAGTCGCCGGAGCGCCTTTGTCCGGTTGCACGCATTGCAGGCTCCGACGTACTGGCCGACGTGTCGGGACAACTGGGGCCACCAGTAGTTCCAGGAGATCAACTCCAACGTCTTGAAGCGGCCAGCGTGTCCGGCAACGCGCATGTCATGGTGCTGCTCCATAATCCGGCGACGGAGGTCCTTATTCCACGGCACAACAATCTTGCCGCGGAACAGGAGGAGTCCGTCCGAGATGTGCCATTCGGCTGAGCGGGGGGAAGGAGCCCTCCGGTTCTTGAGAAGCTGCCGGGCGACAAGCGCCACAGGGTCCTCAAGCTCCAGCTCGGTCGCGAACGCCTTCCGGACATCGCGCAGGAGAGGAATTTCAGGTCCGTCAACCGCAATCCCCTCCATGGCGCAAATCCGGAAGAGCTCTGGCCAAAGGAGTGTAATGTCCGAGTTCTCCGAACCGGCTCCGCAGGCTGATGGAACAGGGCAAAGTCGAACCGGGACAGGTACAGGGACCACCTGGCCTGCCGCCGGTTCAGCTTCTGCGACTTCTGGAAGTACTCCAAGTTCTTGTGGTCCGTCCAGATCTCGACCGGGTGCTGCGCGCCTTCGAGGAAGTGTTGTCACTCCTCTAGGGCTCGGACGATCACAAGCATCTCCTTGTCGTGGATCACGTAATTCCGTTGGACGTCATTCAAGCTCTTGGAGTAAAAGGCAACGGGGCGCCACTTTCCATTGGTCCCCTGCTGAGACAGAACCGCTCCGGTCGCCTGGTCGGAGCTGTCCACCTCAAGCCGGTACGGCCGGGACTCATCCGGAAGGACTAGGACGGGCTCCACGGTCACTGCATCCTTGAGGGCTTGGAACGCGGCGGCCGAGGCAGCAGTCCAGGTCCAGGCTACACCCTTCTTTGTCAGGTCGAAAAGCGGCCGGGCGATGTCCAAGAACACCCGGATAAACCTCCGGTAGAAGTTCGTGAAGCTGAGGAACTGCTGCACATCCTTCTTGTTCTCGGGCTCGGGCCACGAGGCAACGCCGGTGACCTTGACGGGGTCCATCTCCACCTGGTTGTGCGAGATGATGACGCTGAGGTACTCGATCATCAACTTCTCGAACTCGCACTTCTCCGGTCGGAGGAAAAGACGGTGTTCGCGGAGCCGCCGGAGCACCTCCCGGACAATTTCGCGGTAACAGGCGAGGTCAGAGTGCACAATGAGGATGTCGTCCAGGTAGACCATAACGTCTCCGGAAAGGATGAGGTCCTGGAAAATGTCATTCATCATCGTCTGGAACGTAGCTGGGGAGTTGGTAAGGCCAAAGTACATCACCAGCGGCTCAAAGAGCCCCCGGTTCGTATGGAACGCGGCCTTCCATCCATCACCTTCCCGGATCCGGACGTTGTTGAAACCCCACCGGACGTCGAGTTTCGTGAAGAACCGGGCTCCCTTCAAACGGTTAATAAGATTGTTGATCAGAGGGAGCGGGTATCGGTTTTTCACGGTCATCGTGTTGAGTGCCCGGTAGTCCTGGACAAACCGGAGGGCCCCGTCCTTCTTCTTAATGAAGAAGACCGGAGACGCCATCGGCGACTTGGACGGACGGATGCGGCCGGTGCTCAACCCCTCCACAATGAAGGCATTGAGCTCCTTCTGTTCGAGCAGAGAGATCGGGTAGACCTTGCAGTTGGCTGGCTTCGCGTCCAGGACGAGTTCGATGGTGTGGTCCCATACTCGCTTCTCTGGCAAGGAGTTGAAGGACTCCCTGTTGAAGACGTCTGAGAAGTCCGCAGCCCAGGGTGGAACATCGGTTCCAGCGGGCGCAGAGTTCCGGGTGTAGGCCTCCGCAAGGCGCTGCAAGATGGTGCTGCCAGCGCGAATCTCCTCAACGGGGGCGAACACAGTGTACAGAATGCGATCACCCTCTACGAGGTCGTCCTCTTCGTCATCATCGTCCTCCAAGTCTGGACACAGCTCCGGCAAGTTGTTGTCATCAGCCGGATCGTACTCATCATCTCCGTGCCACTCCTCGGAGTCGATGGCACAGATAGACGGAGTCGGACCTTCACACAGCTGCTGGAGGATCAACGCGGTGAGCTTCTCGTTCCTCCGGACGGCCCGCAACTCATCCCAGCAGGTGTGGCATCCGGTCAGGCAGCGCGTCATTCGAACCTCCTTGGTCTCCCAGTCGATCTCCAGATTGTGTTTCTGGAGCCAGGAGTAACTGAGGATGACGTGCTGCTTCCTGAGTCGGGTTACAGCGAGCTGGATACGCTCGGAGTGCCCCTTGTAATCGACCACCATATCAACTACACCGGTGATGCCGCCCGCTTGGTTCGGGCTGCCGTCCACATTGAGAACTGGGATAGGCTGCGAGAGAGGCCGGACTGGAAGGTTGCGGGAGATGACGTACTCCGAGTCAATGAAGTCTCCGGTCGCTCCGCAGTCAACCAGAGCCTTCACCGACATCCGGGCGGCGGTCTCTACAGACTGCAGATCCAATGGGATGTGCAAGGAGTTTCGGCCTTTGACAGAGTCGATGACGTACTGCCGGGGAAGTCACCGTTCCCACTTCGGGCAATGAATGTGCTGAAGCGAGCCTGTCCTTGTTCCCGGCTCAGGGACAGGGGCCTCCGTTACTGCCCTTGTTCCCGGCTTGGGGGCAGTGCAGGCTTCCGTCTCCGGGACGGAAGGAAGAGTCTCCGTCACTCGGACGGAAACTGGGACGGGGGGTGCGCCTCTCGCTACTACCTCTGAATCAAATGAATTGTCACTATCTGAATACAGGAGGGCGTAGTGATTTGGGGACGCAACCGAGGGCACACCACTCACTCGGCTGGGCAGGGAAAACCCGCCGGTTCCATCTCATCTCTGTCCACCGACTCGGCCGGAAGCGAGGTGGAGGTGGAGAGCCGGGTGAACAGCTCGTCGAGGAGGTCGTCTCCGAGTTGACGAATGACCTCGTCAAGAACGTCCGTATGCCGAACATCAGAGGGGATGGGGCATTCGCGGGCGAGGTATCCGGCCGCTCCGCACTGGAAACAGGTGCATGGGAACAGGCGCGTCCAGGCCTGATCAACGTCCATTGGGACAGCTGCTGGAAGGACAGGCGCCGCAAGCGGGGCGAACCTGACCGGAGCGCGCGCGGGAACCGGAGCCGGAGCCGGAAATACGCCCACTGCGCGCGACCATGGGAAAGCAGCCGGAAGCCGCGCTGAAGGGTTTCCGGTTCGGGTGCGGCCAAACACCTCGTACTGCCAGAAGGCGCATAAGCGCCATCCGTCGTAGTCGGTGAGGTCGGGCGCGGTTCCAGACATTGTAATCACGACATTGATCCGCGGGTCGAGGCCGGAGTGGTACTTGGTGACCCGGACGAGAGTGTTCAAGTAACCGGCCGTTACGGCCAGTTCCTCGAAGTCGTCTGTATACCGGTAGATGTCACGGGAGCCCTGGAAGTATGAGTGGGACTCAAGCTTGGTGAGGGCTTGGTCCTGCTCGTTCTCCTCGACGAACCGGAGCCGGAACTCGGCCTCAAACTAGGCCCAAGTGGGGAACGGGAACGGTACGGCAGACGCGCGCCGTTCCGCCCATCAGGCAGCCGTGTCCTTCGACATGAAGGACATGGTGAACCGGACGAGTTTTTCCTGCGAGACAAACCCGTCCGCCATGAAAGCTTCCGGAACCAGCTGGTAATAGGTGAGGACAGAGTAAAGGAACATCCATCCTTGCGTCTGGTTGCCGTCGAAAACGGCTGGAGGATTCAGTCAGAGGACCGTTTTGGGTGCTGGGTGGGGGGCCGAGAAGTCTGAACCCGGCGCCGGAGCCGGAGCGGCAGGGGCGGGGGCAGGCAGCGGATTTTGGTTGCCCAGCAGTAGCTGCTGGAGCGCATCTTTGATGGCATCGAGGGAGCCTTCGACAGCGGCGAGCCGATCCACAATTCCGGAAGCCGGATCCGGAGTGTGAACACTCGGGATCACGGGTTGCGCGGAGTGTGGAGGGGGTAGCTGGTCCATTGAAACGGAGGAGGGGTCGAGATTTGAAGTGGGGGAGGATGGAGCACTGGAGTAGTGGCCCGAATCCATACCTGCACCAAACTTCCCAATCTTGACCAGTTGATCCCTTAGATCCTTTCTTCTTGTTACGATCATGCACTTTCCGATCCATCCCAGTTCGTTTCCGGCTGTTTACAGCCTTTCCGGTTACAGCCCACTTTACGGCTGTTAAGTCCTATCCAACTTTCCGTTGCATCCGGCTAGTTCCGTTGATGCACAACCCTTGGGGTTTTCGCAATGAAGGTTTTCTGAGTGTTCCCCAAATCAAACATATGACTTATGCAACTATGCTTCTCTCTTATTGTTCTTATTGTCTTTCTCTGTACTTATTGTCTTTTACATACTTCTTTCCGCATTAGACTTATCTCCGTATTTAGTATAAATATGTATTATGTTCTACTGTATCTTTAGTTGAAAATTAACGTGCTTTGCCTCTGCATTGCTCCGTGGTCTGACTTCTGCTTCCTTCGTTGTCGAGCCAAGTTAGTTGGTGTACCCGATCTCCTACGTGGTATCACTTACGGCCCTATCCGTCTTTCCGGCCTTTACGTCTTTCCGGTCTTCCGTCCTTCCGGCCTTTTCCGACACGGATATAACACTTCTGCTGTAAGGGCAACCTTAAGCTTGGCGCAGGGCGTGGAAACTAGCGGGGGAATCCGAAGTATAAATATGGGTACTAAATACAGGAGCGGGAATACTACGCACCTAGCGGGGGAATCCAAAGAGAAGAAAGGATGAGGATTCCCATGCTAGGCGAAACCTTATATATGAATCAGTAACTACCCAGTAGCACGTGTCCGGAGGTATCTACAATGATCATGGGCCTGGTCGCATAGCACGTGCCAACGAGAATGGGCAGGCGGAAAGTCGGGGGCATTAGCCGGAGCGGAGGCTGGAGCGGAAGCCAGAGTGGAAGCCGGAGAGATAGCCGGAAAGGCCGGAAGAGCGGGGGGTTCCCCTGACACCCGTCTTTTAACCCGACGCAATGCAAACTTAAAGTCCGCATATGTACAAAACGGTGCCCAGGGGCGGTCCGTCAGTGGGGTTACCACATTACTCATCGATTTGGGCGCGTCCGAAGCTAAGTCAGTATCGAGGGGGATGATTTCACTGGGTTTGTTTGCATGGGGATGATGCTTTACAAAAATAAAATGAGGCGGCAGTTCAACCGTCGGAATTGCATGGTCGGGAGAGCTGTCGGAGTCCACATCCATCAGAGCAAATAGGTCTGGGTTGGGAAGCTGTGCTATTGTGTTTTCATCCAGATCCGCTTCAATATCCATTGGCATCAGCTCCGGAGGGTTTACATTTGAATCATGATTGTTGTGCCGCTGGCGGGTAATTATTAGCAGTGTATGCGACAATGTGAATAGGTAGTGCTGACTTTACGGCCCGAATCCCTGCGGTGCTTTTGCTCTATAACATGCTGGTACGCATCTTGACGAGATTTGCGGTATTCATTGCACACCCTAGCATGCTGGAGATTGGTGGTGACAGCGCCACCACAGAAGGAGCACAGTAGGGAGTCTTTGGTGGAGGATCTCTTGCATGTTCGACACAGCTTGTATCCTCCCTTGGGCATCCTGTATAGGAGTTGTCAGTGCACTCGCAAGTTGCTAAACACCGATTGATGGAGTGTTACGGTACCGTAATTGAATTGGAGTGGTGAAGTAATTGGAGTGGGGTGGTGGGGTGGTGGGGTGGCCACGTCAACCACTGAACCACAAACATTTGGCGGACTCCACTCTCCCTCTTACCACCACTACCACCACAATCCAACACCCTGACACCGCCCTCAACTCCCTGTCCGATTGAAGAAATTCTGGCTCTCACTCAACAAATCACCCCCTGCAAGTCTCCAAGGACTGTGCGCAAGGTACGTCGTAAAGACACCGGCCAAGTATTCTACGGAATGAATGAGCCCAGATTTGCCAAGACCTCCAGCTCCAAGCTAACGATTTGGCCCGAGAGTGCGATAGTTTGAAACGGTGTGCAGTCGATGCGGAGCAGCAAGTTGATGCGACTAGGCGGCCACAGAAGAAGCGCAAGCACGGGGACCGTGCATGCAATGCAGGCAAAGGTGAGGTCAACACAGAGACCACCGAGACCCGCATTCACGATGCAGGCTGCGGATTCGCCATACTGAAGGCACTCTTCCTCATCGAGAATGGCATATCGATCACAGAGGAAGACGAGGACTTCGACGTCGACCACAAATTTGATTCCACCGATAACGAGCTCCAGGGAGAGCTACGCGATATTCTCGCTCTCCTTCCCAATGATGTTAGGCCCAAGATCGACCAGTCGTGGGTTCAAGACTCGGTGTCAGCAACGGCCTCTGAGTCGGTTAAACAGCGAGTAACCCGGCGAGAACCCCAACCAGGAGAAACCCGATAGACGCTAATAGCTCGTGTGTTCCCCGAGCAGTAGGACCAGTCGTACGGTGTCCTCCCTAGGAGGCCGTATGTCGTAGGTCGGGATGCGAGGCGGAACCCGGAACGAGTCGAAGAGGGTGTGATATCCACTCAGGTACAAAACCCGAGGTGTGGATACAACCCGTAGTACGGTGCGGGGGAAGCGGGGCAGGGTGGAGACAATGCCTATGTCAAGCCAAGGTAGAAGCCTGAGATTAGATGAGGTAGAATCTACTGTACATGGAGATTCTACCGTGCTTATATAGGCTTCTAATAAATTAAAGTGATCGCGGTCAGTCGCGATCAGTTCCTGCAACGTAGCGTTAAGGAGCATTAATGCTGATGCTCCTGGACTCCTTTGTGTTGGTTTCCGTGGCGTCGGTGGACCTAGGAGACCCGACGTTCGGGTTTCCTAGTCCTAAGTGTTATCGTCTCCAGTGGTTCAAACCCCGATCGGGTTTGCAACCACTCCTGTACTCCGTGTACTCTCCTGTGTCAGCCCTTGGTGCGTCCGGGGACTAGAATCCGTCTGTACGGGTTCCTAGTCCCTAACGTCTTCTGTATTCCGTGGCGCAGACTCCCTGAGTCTGCGGCTTTAGAATCCGAGGCCGGGTTTCAACCGTGAGAAGGTCACGTGGTGGTGTCATGAGAGTCCCGTGCCGCTAAGACGCGTCTGTATCCATACAGACGCGTCGCGCGAAAAAGTAGAACCCGGGCGATTCATGACACTCGGTGTGTCGTTCATTCTCTTGTTATATACCCCACAACTGATGTCGCAGTTCCTGGACGGTCTGCACGGCCAACGCACCTCTATACGCCATCGTCTCCGCACTGAGTCCCTTCATGTCATCGCCGACGATGTGAAGCACTTCAAGAACTCTGGGACCCGGTTCCAAGTGTTCTCAACACTCATCGGGTATATACCGGCCACCGGGAACTCTGAAGCTTACTATGATCACTTCGAGGTCCCCATCCTCTACGACCAGTGGGACGGGAAGATAGATTTGGACCATCTTTTCCGGGGTGACGTGCTGCTCAAGGTGCACCCATATCTCATTGTGTATATATACATTCTGATTGATTAATTGTCTGTCAAGGTGTTTGCCTCTATAATCCGTGGTCCCAAAGGCGCAGAAGGCCTTTTTGAAGGCAAGTCCAAGCTTCCGCAAGCAAAGTGCCTCGAGCGCATACACAAAATTACCTCTGTGACCCCCAGTTCAATCGTGATTGCGGCAATTCTGGTGCATAGTGATTTTTTCCTAGCATGCCGCTGCTCACGCATCTCAGGCCATCTAGATCTGGCTCTTTTTGGCAGATACGCAGCTCGTTAGGGTCGGAGACGAGACTAGTATCAACTATGCTTATCGTCACTGTGTGTACATCCACCGAATCTGTGAGGGGCTTCGCAACAAGAAGGTCTGGGCCATAGGTCTCCTCGATTATTGGAACCACATCTTGTTTCCCAATGCGGACAAGTCTCAAGACCATGGTGCGGTGGGCAGCGAGCATCTTGAGGACGACGAGGAGATTGAAGATCTCTTTGCTCAAGCTTTCCAGGTATGTCTCCTTCCTCTTCCCTTCTACTGCAGCTCTAATATATTCGGATAGGTCAATACTTCTATGCACGACTCTCCTCACGGTAATGAGGAGGAAGCTCATTGCCGTACTTCCTTGCCGGCCCCATGCCCTCAATCACAGCAATCCTGCCACTCGTCTACAGGCCCTCATCAGCCATCTCCTCGACGGTCATCCGAGTCCTCGCCACCCCCATGCCAAGCTGGGCACCGAGCCATCGGCAGCTCTGATAGTAGCTGGCGGCGATGTTGATGTAACTTAGTAGAACCAAAAATTGCATCATTATATTTTTCAACTGCATTTTTATAAATGAAATTCTACCCCATCTGTACTCCTTGCAGCAACCTCAAAGCCCTTGTATGCTCTCAATCCCTCGGGCGGCTTGGAATGGTATATAGCCCCGAGCCTGGCTTGGTACCGGTTAAGTGTATCTCACCCAAGTGTTCCAAGCCGCTTAAGTATTTTGTCAAAACCTTACAATGGCTTCGACCCAGTTGAAACTTGTTTCAACCAATCTGGGATTTTTCCGACATTGTTTAGCCGACCCAGAGGCCATTGCTGACATCTACACCTAATGCCCGATTTTGGAGGGAGACTCGGAGGAGGACAGAAGTCCAAGAGGAGGAGTACAGGGCAGACTAAGTCGATATTCAAACTGAAGTCTAACTACTGACATGGCTTGTATTTATAGGAGAGTAAAGTATTAGTGGGGATATAATGTAAGTACCAGAGCTTTGGAGTTCCGAGTGGGTCCGTGATGGAAACGAGTCGTTATGAATCAAGTAAAGTCAAGTTGACTCGGATATCATCAGCACTCCGAGGACTCCATAATGGAGAAGCATAAAGCGTAACATAGGAGTCAGAGGGAATCATATGCAGTACAAACCAATAGAACAAGGGCAATTGCAGAAAGGCAGTGTCGGACATAATCAGGATCGGAGATCTTCGGAGTGTTATATCCGTGTTGGAGAATAGCTAGAAGACAGAGAATAGCCGGAGGACGGAGAAGTCGGAAAGACAGATAAGGCCGGAAGTGATACCACGTAAGAGAGCGGGTACACCAACTAACTTGGCTCAACAACAAAGGAAACAGAAGTCAGACCACAGAGCAATGCAGAGGCAAAGCACGTTAATTTTCAACTAAAGATACAGTAGAACGTAATACGTATTTATACTAAATACAGAGATAAGTCTAATGCGGAAAGAAGTATGTAAAAGACAATAAGTACAGCAAAAGACAATAAGAACAATAAAAGAGAAGCATAGTTGCATAAGTCATATGTTTGATTTGGGGAATACTCAGAAGACCTTCATTGCAAAAACCCCAAAGGGCATGCGTCAACAGAACAAAACCAGATGCAACAGCATTTAGACAGACACGAGCCGGAGTGCGGGTCGTGTCCGGAATAAGAGGACAAGTTGGAGCCGAGGCTCCGGATTAGAATAGATGGAGCCGTGCCAGGGAATAGCCGGAAAGTGCACAATCATAACATCATCCTTGTTCCGCTCAAGAACAGGCTTTTTGAACTCCGTGTAGAATGCTGCATGATACTCTCGCCGCACACATCCTAGGGATACAGAGATAGATGAGATGAGTGTTTAATTATCATTCCAGCACCCACATAAATTGTTCTCCTCATCACAAAGATCAACATCAGTATTGTAGTTTCAATGTTCTACTGTCTTGCTGCAGCGAGATGGGACACTGCTTAGAACCTGGGAGGTGCTGTCCTCCAGTGCAATCAAATTAGTGTCACCATCTGAGTGGGGGAAGGTTGGTAGATCCGAGCTCGATGCAAGGGAAGAGGGAGTTGCAAAGCCTGTAGCCTTGTTCGGGGACCTCTCTCCGGTCGAACCAGAAGCCATTGAAGAAAGCAATTGAAGACCGTATCTTGAATGCAATTTAAATAGGTGTTGAGAAACTCCGAAGAATGTGAACAGCTTGCCACAAATGTCAAATGTAGGCTTCTGAAGTATGGTGAACTCAGGGTTACTGGGGAGACTCTGGAGAAATATTGACAAATCTCCGAAGAATGTGAACAGCTTGCCACAAATGTAAACTGCAGGCTTCTGCAGCATGCTGAGCTTAGGGTAACAGTGTTCAGTGATAGTTAGTATGTGCACCTACTGTGTAAAGTTCTTTCGATTTGGGTGGCCATTTGACCCAGGTGTGTCCCTCTACAACTTATTTTGAACTTACTTACCACATTGGGAATAGCCCCTAACAACTTTCTTTATCTTATCCTTACTTCCCCGTGTCATATATTTGGTTGCCGTTCTCTCATCACAACCTGTAACTAGGCCATCCCCACAGTGATTAGCTGATGAATGTTCAATGAATATTCGGAGATCTTGGAGACCATATTTGCATTCGTGTGAATAGCACTGCCACAACCATTCACAAATATGAGTATTTGCTATTCGTGAATGTACACTCGCAAATGTTTGCAATATCTGTTATTCATGGTATTCCGTACCCACACCTCCTCTCCTGCTCCCCATTCATATCACGCTACACCTCCTTTCATTTGTAGGTACATGCCCCATGTCCATATGTACATACATCTTGAATAAACACATGTTCTCAAATGAATTGCTTGTGTACATGTGATTCTGGGTTAGTAAAGGGTGGGCTTCAATTGAAATTAAATTAAGCAAAGCTCACTGCAAAGACCAAGATGGCAGGAGCTTACAGCTACAACATGTGTTATTCACAGTCTCAATTGCATTAACCAAAATCATCTATTGAGCTTGCAAAAACATATATGAATGAAAAAAAAAAATCTAGTAGCACAACCCAAATAACCTCTAAACATTGTTGTCAATATCCATCTCCACCTCATTGTCAGTATCCTTGAGATTAATCTCGATGTTTTCGTCGTCATTGACATTCGAGTCAGGAATTGTGTCCACTTCCTCCTGAGTTGGGATGTTGTACTATGCCAAAACATTGTTTCCACACATCTCCATAAAATCTTCCTTGCCCATTGTCTTCCACCTGTCATGCACCTCATCGAAAGCAAAATCTGTGAGGGGAAATGCAACCCCAGTGTTTACATACTGGGTGTGCTCCTTTAATGTGAGGGCATTGAAAAATTCAGGGGTAAAATAATTGATTGGAATGTTGATTGATGTGCTCTGAACCTATATAAGAAACACACAAATAACCCCACTTGACTCGAGAGCGGCACAGAAACAGTCCAAAGACTGTTCCAACAACCAACAAACAAATCAAACGGCAATATATGCACGTTTCCAAAGATCCCAACGAGTTACAGCCCCTAGTACAGGGCCTTGTAAAGGTTGTAGGGAGAGGTTTCGTATCTCAAAGAGATGGAAGAGCAAACTGCATAGAATGTGTTTCTAGACACAGTGGAAACATTGTTTCCAAACAAGGTAGATTTATAGCTTCGCAGCATGTGTGTGTGTGTGTCCAAGCGACAGAGAAACAAGTTTAAAGTAGTCCCGTAGACTCAAGTAAGGCCCCTAGTTTATAGGCCAAGAACGTTCACAGAGCTTTCCCTAAAGAGGTACTTTCTGAGCAACGCCAGCAGTCACGTTTCCAAAGTTTTCCCTTGACGGGTACTTTCTGAAACCCGCTCCGCAAACAACAACAATAATGTTTCTTTCAACAGAGTCCCAGATCCAACAGATTCTCAGAGTTCAGACAGTTTCCAGGCAAAGCCCAAGTGCGTTTCCAGAATAATATATGATTCAGAAACAATTAAGATTTCAACTAATAGTGCTACTCTATAAGAGTGTGTTCGCCGAGGATCCCAGATCAACCCAATGTGCAAGTGTATAGCCTACTAGTTCGGGGGAAGATGCTGTGTCCATCATAGAAACACCCTCGGATACTTATACAACCGCCAAGACACTGTTACAAAGCCCAAAACACAATCCCAATGAGTCAAAAGTCCGTTTATCCGCCTCTTTAACCGTGTTTCCGTCGGTTGTTCTTCCGAGCGTCGCCTCCCATTGGTTCCCAACTGCGAGCACGCCATGTTCCCTTGCCAATTACGAGGCAGGAACCCGTCAGCAGCACCCCTGTATTATTCAGAGGGTGTGTTGATCACCGATAGATTGGCACTGCATCTTGTTCGACCTGTTTCTGCTTCAACTCAAGTCTCCCCTTGGTTCCAAGCACGGAACTTGATAATACTCCTTTGTAGGTCTTGGTAGATACCTGTTTCTCTAGGGTTTCCCAGAAAGGGTTCTTGAGAAAGAACCTTAGAATGCCTTTAGAGTTGTGATCTGGATCCTCAGAATAGCCGACCACCTGTTTTGGTGTATCCGCATTTGATGGAAACTGGCAACTCTGTCAACCGAAACACTCGTGACCAAGCGCGTCTCCCTTAGCGTCTCAACACAAAACAACACATTGCCAACTCCCATTCCTTTGACCCATTTCCATTGCTTAAGTGGATGTTGGAAACAAGTCAAAAGAAGTTCCTTGACTTATTATTTGGCTGCACGTTTCCCTTACAGTTTTCAGGGCAAGACTAGCCAATGGATGTTCTAATTCCTTAGAACATCCACCCGTTTCTCTGTGGTTTGCCCAACAGCTACCAGGAACCAGTACTGTTGCATAGAAACAACAGTTTCAGCAATGAGCACAATCAGAAACACGCAAAATTACGTGTATCTAACCATGGCCCATGTCGCAAAAATCGTTTTTGGGTGATATGTGCGTGTAAGGGGGTGATACGGTCCTATAAGTCTATAATATGGCGGGGGGGGGGCTATAAATTCCAAGATGTACCATAAGTACCAATAACTAGCCGTAAGGACATACAAGTTTTACGGCAGGTTATAGGCGATACAGGCCATTATAGCCCTGTATAGCTCAACTGCTCCGTAAGGCAATGTACTCGGCTCCTCCCACCCCTCTTTGAACATCCGTTCACGCAAGAGTATAGCTCAAACATGATATATTGAGCCAACTACAATGACAATACTAGAACTACCGCGAAGTAGAGAAGAGAGTGGAGGGAATGGGGAGAGCGACAGAGAGAAACATACCATGTGAACTCCGACGTCAGAGAGGCAGTCAGTAGTGCGCGCGAGGAAACGAGTGCTTGACGTACCTAGGTCCGGCCTCAGCTGAGAATTGAATCAATCTTGAAAGATAGTCAGCTTATTGAAGGGTGGAGTAGTGCGAGCAGGCGCACCTCAGTAATCATCGCAGAAACAGCCCAGTGGGAGGAGTCCAAGGGGAAAAGTGATCCAGGACATTGCTGCGTCGCTGGATTGGGCGTAGACCACCAGACATAGACGGGTGAGCCCAGCGCAATACGCCAAGTGGTGGTACGAAAGAAGAGCGGTAAGTCACGTCGTCACATTGGGTCAGTCATATATATGTCAGAGTGACGTTATTTCACAGCGTCTCCACCTGGCACCACCGCGTCGCAGTCGTCTCTACTATGCCTCCAATACGACGCTCGGACTCGGAGGTCACCCATGTATCCGACTCCGAGCCGGAGTGCGAGGCCGTGCGCCGTGAACAACAAGAATCAAGTCCGCTTTCTTCGCGAAAGAGTTTCCACTATTCGCCCCACGCACCACTCACACAAATCTCCAACACACCGAAACACGCCAGGATTCACTGGTGTATTGCTACTATCGAGAAAGAGCTGGCGGACATCAAACAGGAGGTACAAGCTGGGACATCTGACACCGGCACGGCTCCCGGATCTCTCAGTATGTGTTTGAGACAGTCTATCCTTGCCTAATAACTAATCAGGTCTTTCTATTAGAAAGACCTGGTTCTCGCTCGTTAACTCCCTCGCCCTCTCGAGCATCAGCCTTTCCTTCTACACCACCCCGAAACAAGCGCCGGTGTGTGCGAAGTGTCGGAGTCGGCGGAGACTCCCCAGTTGGCCGCCTCAGCTCGCCCCGCGTCCATCGAAGCTCTCTGCTTCTTAGTACGCCCGAACGTGAGCAGCTTTCTCGGGAAATGGGTTGTGGGAACGAGGAGGCTTTCGAAAGCCCGTTTATTCCCCGATATTTTACCCCGCGGTGTTCATTTGATCAACGCATTCGGATGTAAGAAGGAGAGCAGCACTTTTTACCTAAATGATCTTGTAGATGCCGACTGGTTCCTCCGCGCTGGAAATTAATATTATCTCGTCTTCTCAGACCTCCGAAATGAACATTGAGCAGTTAGGACTCCAAGGCAGTTATAACACGGCTGTAAGTTGCGTATAAGGGGGCTGTAAGGCTGTAACCCTCTGTATTGCCTTATATGGCAAAAGCGATTTTTGCGACACAATTACTGGCTTATCAACGTCAGCGGGCAAAATTGCCCCAAAGCTGGAAGCAGGGAGAGGGGGTCTGAACAAATGTGAGTCTGAGGCTTCCTGTGGCGATGCTAGTGAGTTGTAAATACATTTGGTGTTGATATAGACATACCTCTGGCCAGGCTTTGCATTACGTTGCCAATATTGCCCTGCAGCAGGATCAAGCTCCTCCTGGAAAAACTGAGCAGCAATTGGATTACAGCCCAGCTTCTCACACACAGTGTGTTGGGTGCCCCCCGAAGTGTGCTCATCATTGGAGTAGACTTCTTGAACAAACACCATACGCTGCATGGGCTTTTGTAGTCCAAATCTAACAGCTATGTCAAAACGAACTCACGCTAACTGAAACAACATATAAGGCCAAAAAAATGAAGGAAAGAAGAACAAAAAACATACTTGGCCATGGGCTTTGAATTCATTGCTATGCTTGATTGAGTCACCAAGACTGCCCGGGTGACATCTCTCCATCCTGGTCTTCTGAGCTAGTGTGCCATAAGTGTAGTTGTTGTACATATCACTGAGGAGCTCCAAGTCTTCAACAATCTTGGTGTTAACCTTGAGAGCAGCAAGGGCAAAGGAAGAGGAGAGGAATTGAAACCCTGACACCACCAAGTGACAATGAAGCTGGTTGTATTTGGACTGAACTAGCCCTTTGAGGTCGGGACAGAAACCTTTGAGCCCAGCCTTCAGAATCATAGTGAAGACAGTAGCAAGATGGTTCTTGAGAATGCACGCAATATCATTTGTGATAGGCCTGGTGATGAGTTTTGTGTCTTGGATAAGCTTGGTAGCAAGCTCCTTCGCAGCACCGACCGCAGTCCTAGAGTCATTGACAAGGGTTCACATGTGCTCACGAACGTCATCAACATCGTCAAAGTGCTTGTTTTAGTGCTTTTGGGCTTCAGTGGCGGAGGGAAGCACATCATTTTGTGTGAGCAGACCACAAATTCCACGAATGAAGTGCTGGAATGCTCTCTGCATTTTTTTATTAGTCACACAACGTGAAAGAGCACAAAAATTAAAACACCTGTGTTGCCCCTGCATCGGCAGGAACCTCCTTCGGGTGAATACCCCAATGATCACGTGCCTGCATCTTGGCTGAGGTGGTCTTGGTAGATACGTTGTTTGCAGCTGCATTTGCAGCACTGCCCAACATGTCAGAGGATCCTGCACCTCCCATGTTTGTGTGACCAGTGGAGGTAGAAGTTCCGGCACTCTCAGACCCTGAGGTACCATCCTTGCGAGCTCTCTTTGTAGAAGAGGAGGGCCCAGTATCTGAATTGGCATCAGGTCTGGCTTTGCACTTCTGTGAACTGCTGTTAGCACCAAAGTTAACTTTGGTCTTTCCTTTCCTGGGAGAGGGCCTGGACTGAGTGGGGCTCCTAGGAGGCATTGAGGTGTGGATCCGAATGGGAATTGGTAGAGGGTGGGATGAAAGACATTGGAGGATGAAAGAAATAATTGATTGAATGCCAATCATTGATTTCTTGAACTCGAGGCACCAACATAGTCGTTTGCACTTGGAGAATTATCCTGCTTGAGCTATAACAGCAATCAATAGAGTGTACAGCATAACATATGCCCTTCACTACATGGATAGCTTGTTTTCATAGCCCAAGCTAGCCATAATTTCCAAACACGGGTGCCTGCAGCCCCGAGGGCATTAGACAGAGAAAATAGGAGTATTGAGTCAATGGTGGTCATCTTGCTCTAGAACTGGGTGTGAAGCATTAGGGGAAGGGTTTAGTCCAAGACCAGGGTGGAGATGGTGGTTGAGAACAAGATGAGATGTTGTGGTGCAACACATCTTCTGCAAAACTTGACACTGTGGGTCAGTTCTCACAGCTGCCAGATCTTTGATCGATTGTGCAATGCCAGGCCAATGCCATAGCCAATGTCCGACCTACATTGATCAAATGCCATGAAGCTGTGGCCTTGGCACTTGCCAGCTGTTTCTGTGAAGAGGTTGAAAATATATGGTGCAGAACGGCATCCGAACCTGAGGACAATGTCATGATAGAGTTTATCCTGCCAGGTGAAGCCAAGGAGTGGCCAGTCAGTGAGGTGTACAGGGATGTGAAGGAAAGCCTTCTCAAGGTCGAGTTTGAGCATCAGTGAGCCAGGACCAGAGCAGATGAGGTCGCCGACGGTGTGCTGAAATGTGTCATAGACAATGGAGGCCTCTGTGTCAGTGATGCCATCATTGACAAATGTACCATTGTGAAATCACTGAAATCACACAACATTCTCTGCACTCTGGATGTGCAACATATTGTGGAACTGCACTTGTTTTGACCATGCAAACAGTATTCAGAACAGGAGAAATACCAATATTCTCTTGAATCATGTTCCCACATACTTTCGAGTTAACCTTTGAACCACTCGGCATTTCGGCATTGCTCAAACAGGGGATTTCGTGATCCCCAGCAAAATTGCATCATCCCACATTGGATTTCCGCCAGCTTTCTGCACTTTGCACCCTCCCTGTGTGCTGGGAAAATATTCCAAAATGCATGCGGAACTATAGATCATCTCACAAGTCCCTGGCCAATCACTTTTGCTCAATTATACTCATTTCCTGTCGTTTCCACCTTTCCGACAGCCACCACATGTTTCCTATAGCTGCTAGGATCAGAAGCATAGCCCATTCTGTCCCAAACTAATGGCAAATTGTGCTCAATGCACCATCTATGCGGTATCAGTGTTTCTTATCATCTTCTCTATATATTCATCTTTTGTTCATCTTTTAAAGCATATGCTTCATACCCATTCGGCCTCCTCCCCATGCCAATTTTCTCATGATATCCACTTTGTTCCCGATTTTTACGCCTCTTGAACTTGTATAAAACACCTGTGAAAAGCACTTGATCAGTAGTTCCTTTTGTACCCTGTTTTCAGCCAACAGATAATACAAGAGTTTTGCTACAATCTGTGCAGCATTGAGCCCACCTCCAAACAACCCGAATACACTGCCTATCTGCTGCTGCTTATTGGTTATCTCGCCCTCCGGTCACTATAGACCATTCACGACACAAATACTGATCTTGCCTGGTTATTACTGAATTTTCTGCTTTCCATAGGTTCCTGAACAAACCACTCATTTCCAGTAAAACGAAGTGTGTATAGTGATTTTCTGCTGCCAATATGTCCTGCAGGAAATATTCTTCTGTTATCTGGAAGTATGGTCAAACCATGACTGTTTACCAAGATACACAAAATCCCTCACTCATTCACTTTCCGTGGCAAACGACACGCCTGATCGGAATTTGAAGTATATTTTTATACGACATCACACCATGGGGCCAGGAGAGGTAGTGGATGTGACGGACTGTTGACGAGTGCTTCCGGTGTGAGGTCTCCGAGCATGCTATGCACTGCTCGTCGCCTCATGGCCCCTGCAAACCATCTGCACGACTGACGGGACGAGCTCGGACGTACGCGACGGATCTTCCTAAACGGGTTTCTATGTTACCGGAAGCAGCTTCCGAGCAAGACCAACACTCTCCCCACCATCCGCATTGTCTCCCCCGCCATTAGAGCTCGCCCCTACACTATCGTCACCCGGATATGACCTGTACCCACGATCCAGGACTCTCGACACCTTCCTACAACGTGACCCTCCGCATACACACCTCCAATGAACGAGACTGGTGCTCCCCATACCACACAGATTGTGTTTGTCACTACTCGGCGTTCAGCAACAGGATACGACCGGTCCCCTCCTGTGGCGCGTGGACGACCTCCCCTCTTTTCCGTTCCCAGACGATCTCTCGCACTGGACGGACCTACCGCATGCCTGATGCCAACCCATCGGACGAGGCAGAGGATATCCCGACACTGCCCGTCCCCCACTTCACACGACGCATTGATTAGCCGAGGGAGACCAACTATCTCTCCTCCTCCCTGAGCACTTGAGCACCCGCCGACGCAACTACCAGGCCATGCCTGGAGCTCCAGACGTATTCCGAGGTCGTTTGGCCTCACTGTGCCTCGCGCACACCCAGAGACAATCAGTCTCCTCAGCAGAGGCATCTGTACTCCCACTGTATATGCACCCCGAAACACCTCATGACATCCCCTGCACCCTGGAAACACCTGCGACCCGCATGGCACCTCTGGAAACGTGGGAAGTCGTCAAGGAGGTATAAAAGGGAGCACATTTAGTAGGAGTAGTCAGTACCTTCCAGCCTGCAGAAGTAGCTTTCGGGGTGTTTCCCCACTTTCTGTACTGTTCTCAACTCAATCTAAAGGGGTACTCCCAGCCTTCCCTGACCTCATACCTCTCGTGCACCCTCCTCCTCGCCCACTGCCAGAGGCAGGCCACACATCTTACATTCGCTCGTTCATCGGTGTCTCACCTCTCACACCTCCATCAGCAGGGTCCCTCCTCACCGGACCCAGTGTCACATTTTCCAGGCTTCCTCAATTAGGATCACCATTCTCACGAGCTTCGTTCTGTAGAAAACAGGCCCAGAGAGAAGCCATCACATTCAAATCGCCATCTACTGCCAACGAGACCAATCATCTCGCCGTTGACCGAACAACATCGATGTCATCATCTGTGCGACACACATCGCATCTCCAGCGCTGGTTCTAAGGGGAAGAGCGCATGAAGGAAGGCAGACAGGGCAACCCATTTAGGGTTCCAGTACACTCGTATAGGGAACCAGGTCTAGGGATTTACATCTCCTCCACCGTTTTCACTGACAACAGGTCCGCCACACCCGTTCACACCTAGGAGACAAACGGTCTTCACAAATAACTGTTCACGCACACCCACACACACACACACTCCTACCGCTCATACAAGGCCGATTCGCGCACCGACCTTCCGCTCTATCATTTGACTATACCTTCCCCTCTAGAGGACGAACGTAGTCGAATTCGAATCACATATCTTTCGATACCGACACCGCGGTCCTTATCACACCAGGTGGCAGCACCGAGTGGAGAGCATAAAAAGTGTGGTGCTGGCAGGGCGGCAAATGGCCCCTGAGAGCACCTGTTGGTGACTTGTGATGTGGTGTCAGAGCTGATTACATCCAAATGTTCAGCTGCAGAGGTGAGATTGGAACGTGTCTGGGATTTGCAGCGGTCACCTGAAAAACCCAAATTTGCACCATGACGGATGATATGGATGATAGTGTCAACAAATTGATGGTCAGGGTAGTCGCAAAGATAGAATGACCAAGCCTCTTTATTGAGAGTAGATGCAACTGTCGGAAGAGAGTCTGCATCTGGAGATGGCTTATTGGATCAGGGTTCCATGTTCGGGTGAATTGGGGGAATCCAGAATGGATGAAATGTGTCAGAGTGGGGCTGGGGAAGTGGAGGAGCAATATAGCAAGGATCATAAACCAGAGTGGAGGTCTTATCGCAGGGATGGCCCGGACAAGGTAACTCGTTGTTGAAAGAGCAAGAGCTTGTCCTGCCGAAATCCTATTCGGAGTCAATGTCGAGAGGCGAGGGGTCATTGCTGGGGGTCCTGGCTGGACAGGCAATAGGGATTGGATGTAGTTACCTTTGTTCTGTGTGCTATGCGAAGAGTGGCACAATGGTGTGTGTTCGGTCAGCATCTGGTGGACACAATGTGTTACGCCCATGCACATCTGGAAGTGTCTGGACCACCTGGACACTTCATCTGTCCATTTCCGGATCCTCGGATCCAGTCTTCCATCCATCCAGACATGTTGTCCGTATTCTCGGGGACACGTCCAACCAACTTGCTGATGTGTCTGGTCTTGTCCATTGATGCACGCCTTTGGGGTTTTACACAATGAAGGATTACTAAGTGTTTCCCCAATTCTGTTCATATGACTTATGCACTCATGCTTCTCTCTTATTGTCTTTACATTACTTCTCACTACATTTGGACTATCTCTGTATTTAGTATAAATACGGTTATTACTCTGCATGTATCTTCAGTTGATAATTAATGTGCTTTACCCTCGCATTGCTCTGTCCTCTGATTTCCATCCTCATCCTACTTCATCGCAAAGTTAGTTGGTGTACTTGCTCACCTTCGTGGTATCACTTTGCATCCGGACCAATCTGTTCGGCCCTATTTGTCTGTTGTCCGATCATCCAGCCGAGCTTCCTTACATCCAGCCCATCTTCCGGGTTTCGTCCGACACAGATATAACACAATGACTGGGCATTCTGGAGCTGCAGCAACTGTGAGGAGCTGCCTGTGAAATAGGTGGCAGCGGTGCTAGTTTGGACAATTGGGACACATAGTGGTATGAGGAAAATAGATTTCATTGTCCAATCTAGAAGACATGGCGAAAAAACGGTGCGTGCCGACGATGAAGCGCGCGAAGCTCACGGGCTGTGAGCACTGCATGAGACAATGATGGAGAGGAGGAACTAGTAGCTACATACCTGCGAGCATGTGTGAGACGACAAGGCACCAAAGCAGACTCACAGGTATTTGTATGAGTGCGAGACAAAGCATCAAAGGAAGCGGGCCGATCTTCACCGCTGTTAACCCTGGGCAACCACATAAGTATAAGTTCATCTCAAACTTATAAGAGCTATAATCAATAACAATTATGTCGCCAGGATCGAAAATGGTATGGAAGTGTCCAAATCACTGCTTTCATCGCCAGCAAGCCCCAATCCAGTATATTTGAGGAGTCTCCCCAAGGTATAGCATCTCTTGCTTCAGAATAGACAGCATTTCTTGCCCCCCCTCCCCCCTCTAGCACCCACAGATTGGATGCTTTCCAACCCAGCACATTCAAGTAGCTTCCTGCCGAGAAACCTTGCTTGCTGGCGCAAAGTGGAAACTGCCTGCTGAGCCTTCTTGAGTTTCTTAGTCCCAAAATTGTGCTCCTCCCAGACACGGTGCAGGTGTTGTTCTAGTTTTTCTGAATACGCTTTGTAGTACTGCATGTCGCACTCATAATCTCAGTGTATTTCCCACTAGGCTATGTGAGCAGAAAGCAATTTATGAAGGAAGAAATAGCTCACTGCTTTTGAATGGCTCCACCGCAAACTCCTCTGGAGTGCACAAACTGGCTACCACTCCCTTGTTGGCACATATCTCCTCACATGCAAGACACCCATAGTGATACCAGTTTTTCCTTGGGTTGGAGGGCTGAGGGAGGAGTTCAGGCTGTTCTCCAGATGGCCTTTGGAGCTGGGATGGCAGCAGGAGCCCCAGAGGAGGAACCCAGACAGACATAGTCAGACTGAGCAGTTGGCAGATTTGGGGTAACACACAATGTCATTACAAATAATTTCAGAAGCTACAGAGATTTTGGTGGACGAAAAACGAGTGATTCCGAGTGAGAGTGTAGCAGACATGTGGACATTCTTAATCACTTGATCCGGCTCAATCAAGTTTTATGGATCTTGTCCCAGCTCTTTCTCACTCAATCCGGCTCGACGGCTTTCTCACTGGGAGTTAACATCTGTCCCCTATGTTAGCTTTTGTTCTCTTGTCTAGTTCCATCCCTCCCATACTCTGTCCTCTGGCTTCGGACAACCATCCTCCGGAATCTCCTCTTCTTCTCTTTGCTTCCCTCTCCTCCTTCCTTCTTTGCGACCCAGATATAACAAATGCAGTACAAACCAATGAAAACAAGGGTATTGCAAAAAGCCTGTGTGTCGGAGATAATCAGAGTCTGGAAAAGGGGCTTGAAAGTCATTGTACGTGACACCAACACAGATATAACAGACAGAGCATCTGGACAGAGCCAGATGTGCACAGGCATAACAGGCAACCTTAAGCTTGGCATGGAGGCATGGAAACTAGCAGAGAAATCCAAAGAGTTTAATAGGCAGTACTAATACGGAGTGGAAGTGATATGCACCTAGTGGGGGGATCCAAAGAGAAGAAAGGATGAGGATTCCCATGCTAGGTGAAGCTTATACCTAAACTAACAGGTATTAGCTAGTAGCACATGACTAGAGAGATCTACAGTGATCCCGGGCCTGGTCACATAGCACATGCCAGCATGAGCGACCGAAGGGAGCGGAGGTTGACAGAACAGGGGCCAGAGGGACAAAGGATGGAGTTCCGGACACAGACGAGGCAGAGAGCAGGGCAGAGTGCAGCTCTGGAGCTGGAGGTGGAGGTGGAGCCAGAGACAGAGCTGGACTCATGGAACATGTCTATATATTAAGAGACAATGAACACAGCCTCTTTGATAAGTCACATAGTTTGGAACCACAGTCACATGAGTTTGGAATCCACTGTGTGCAAGCGAACCCTGAGGGCTTGGAGTCCATCGTGTCTGTACAGAACTGGGATAAAGCCATGTCTGACCACCCATGGTAAAGACTCCAGAAATTGTGTTATTTCAGAGTCACTGGAAATGCTCCTGAGATCTGAGGTTTAAGTAACAAAATATGCTCTCCATAAACTAATCATTATAGGGTTAGTTTTTGCCTCACTAAAGATGATGAGTATCAGACCCAGTATTTCCGTGGTATATCAGAGAGCATATCAGTTGGCAGTCTGGGGCAGCCTGCCCCAGCCCGGGTGATCTGGCAGTATGAGCAGCTGTATCAGTCACTCTGAATTGGGAGTGAGCGGTGATGGACATCAGATGAGCTGATGGATTACTACATAGCCACATCAAACTGCGCCGCTGCATGTTTGGAGTAATTCTTCACCTGCAGAGCAGCTGTGGCCCCTAGGAAATTTGAGAAGGACGGAATATACTTTATCTCACCCAATACAAGGTCTATGTATCAAAGGATTTGAGAAGACACTGATAATTGAGCTGTCTCGACCCTTAATCACGCAAAGTCACGCTCGGTGACCACTATGATTTGGTCCCAGCACTTCGCGTTTTTGAGCTAATATGGCCATTTGGGGCTTCCTGGCTGTATGCGGCACCCATTTTAAGTCAAATATCTAGAGATTGGTAAAGGTCAAATTTTTATTACCACTCAGGTCGTGATGCCGGTGGACCAAAATTCATAACTCGGGGGAGCACAAAAAAAATGTGCTTAACCAATCTCTAGGTAATTAATTTTAATTCACTTTTGTTTCCTAGCTTTAGCTCTGAGAGAGGGAGGGAAGCTTGAAAACAGGAAGGTGTTTGGTAAGAGGCAGATTGCGGGAAGGCTTCATCAATCAACATGAACAAAGAGATTGCTGATGGCTCGATCGCTGCCCACTCCCATTGGAAGGTATCAGGAGAGCACCTCATACTTCTGGTTTCAGTTGGCACAGAATTGCAACCAAAACCCCTAGTCTCAGTAATGCTGTGGCTGGAACAGAGGATATTAGGGACATTTTTGGCCTTACCAAAACAATCAATTGTTGAGAAAGTGATCGGTTGCGCGCCGCTTTCCCCGAATTCCATATCCATCCCCTTGATACTGCCTGCCTACCCCCCCCCTTTCTGTCTCTCCACCACCTACTTATATTCCGCATATATCGACACATAACTTAGCTTTCCTGTATCCCCCGGCGCCCTCTCGTTCGGCATCGAATATATCCTGGTTGGCTCAAACTACTGCGTGACCTGATTTCCCACAGGTTATGGGCCTCCGCGCCGCATCCTCTGCTTCTCTTTAAACCTCGCTCTCCCCTTTATAAATATCTGGCCTGTTTTTTTTTGCTCGCCACCCCCGAGGCGCCTGTGTTGCTTGCCGCCTATTGAACCGTAACCGTAACTGCACGAGGCGCCTGTGTTGCTTGCCGCCGACTGAACCGAAACCGTAACTGCACGAGGCGCCTGTGTTGCTTGCCGCCGACTGAACCGTAACCGACCGAGGCGCCTGTGTTGCTTGCCGCCGCCCGAACCGTAACCGATGGACGACTCGAGACCGACAGGAGATTCGAAGGGTGGGACGAAGCTGTCCGACCGTGTGCCGTATGATGAATGGGAGTTTGAGGCCAGGGCCGAATTGCGCAGGAAAGGTGTGTTGCCTATCGTCTTGGGCGACGAACCGCGGCCGCTGGGCAGCAGTGGGAGTAAGGCCGTGAAGGCCTGGGTTTCGAAGCGCGATGTCGCGACGGCGACGATCATTGGGAGGTTGGATCCCTCCCAGTTTGCACATGTTCGCGAGTTTGAGGAGGACCCCGCGGGCATGTGGCAGAGGTTGAAGGAGACGCACGAGGGCATTATGGGCGGGGTTGTGGTCGTGTGGAAGAAGTTTTATGCGTTGCGCAAGTCTGGCGATCCAGGGACCATGCGCGCTCACATCGCGGCTGTCCGCAGCCTTGCAGAGAAGCTCGGACGCCTCTACAACGACAAACCCTTGGACGCGCAGATTATCGCGACGCTTCTCATGTCCCTTCCCCCATCTTACGACACCCTCATCATTTCCCTCGACTCGCATGCACAGAAAGACGATCTTGACTTCGTCATTGGTCGTTTGTTGAACGAAGAAGCTTGCCAGGCAGATTCACTCTCCCTGCCCGGCGCCGTTGACACCCCCCTCCGCCGCCTTCGCTGCTCGCACGATGCGAGACAAGTCGCGTATCACTTGTTACAAGTGCCGGAAGTTGGGACATTTCCAAAACGAATGCACCGAGCCCGATGCTCCCGACACCACCGCCAACATTGCACAGACCTACTATGTGTTTTAATGCGCGTTCCGCTCCAGTGGGAGCTTTGGACTATTTTTTTATTTTTCTGCACTCTGTTTCATCCACATCGCTAATTACTGTACAGCGGCGCACAACGCTCAGTGGGAGTGTTGAGAAAGTAATCGGTTGCGCGCCGCTTTCCCCGAATTCCATATCCATCCCCTTGATACTGCCTGCCTACCCCCCCCCTTTCTGTCTCTCCACCACCTACTTATATTCCGCATATATCGACACATAACTTAGCTTTCCTGTATCCCCCGGCGCCCTCTCGTTCGGCATCAAATATATCCTGGTTGGCTCAAACTACTGCGTGACCTGATTTCCCACATCAATTTGGCGGAGTGGGTGCCTACATCTTGTCACACCTAACATATGCCGTGTCATGTGCACCATGTGATGTTCAGGGAGGAGTTGACCAAAGGATTCCTAGACAAACCACTATTGACCCAGCAACTTTTGCATGTCCGTGATGGCCAGGCTTTCCCAATGCAGATGGATGGCATGTGTGAGGCAAGAAGTGTGTAGCATGATATCAGTATATAACACATCCTGTCGTGTCACGTCTACCTTCTTCACACACCGTGTTATATCCGTGTCGGAAAAGGCCGGAAGGACGGAAGGCCGGAAAGACGTAAAGGCCGGAAAGACGGATAGGGCCGTAAGTGATACCACGTAGGAGATCGGGTACACCAACTAATTTGGCTCGACGACGAGGAGAGCAGAAGTCAGACCACGGAGCAATGCGGAGGCAAAGCACGTTAATTTTCAACTAAAGATACAGTAGAACATAATACGTATTTATACTAAATACGGAGATAAGTCTAATGCGGAAAGAAGTATATAAAAGACAATAAGAACAATAAGAACAATAAGAGAGAAGCATAGTTGCATAAGTCATATGTTTGATTTGGGGAACGCTCAGAAGACCTTCATTGCGAAAACCCCAAAGGTTGTGCGTCAACGGAACTAGCCGGAGCATCGGAAAGTTGGTTGGACCGTAATGGCCGTAACCGTAACCGGAAAGGCCGTAAACAGCCGGAAAGTGCATGATTGTAACAGTATCCCCCTCTTAGGGTTCCTTGCCCCCAAGGAACAAAGAACAAGAGGAATACGATGCCGAAGTCGGAATGACGAAAAGGTGACGCAACATAAACGGAAAGGATCGTGAGGAACTGTGCAGTTGATGATAAGTCATGTGATCGTGGGATGTTGATAAAAAACTTCTTCTCTTCCTCCTATCCACCATGTCGCAACACTCGCATCACTCGCAGCAATCGCGCAACAACCGCATCAGCCGCGAGTCCTCAATGGACACGAACGAGGAGCGTACCGAGCGCCTGATGTCGGAAATCTGAGGAGATGCGGGAGGGGATTATGGCAGGGATGTCGCTGGAGGCGTTGGAGCGCGCGCGCATCGAGCCCGATTTCCTGAAGTATCTTCGGGACCTTATCGAGCTCGAGGGCGAGGCGGAAGCGGAGGTGGCCGTAGCGGACGCGAATTTGCGTACCGCGCAAGACGACATGGTGGAAGCGACGTCCCGTCGCGACCAAATTGTGGATTTGCGCCAGCGCTTTGAGCGGGGCAACCTCCACTCCATGGATTACAGTCGATGCGGTGGACCTATTGCGCCGCGCGGAGTCTCCAGACGACGACGATGTTCCGGATGAGAAGCTGGAATCCGGTGACGAAAGCGAGGGTGGAGAAGGATCGGAAGGACCGGAAGGGCCGGAAGAGGTCGGAAAGAAGCGGAAGAGGATCGGAAAAGCGAGAGCGTCGCCCAAGAAGCCGAGAGTGGATCGCGAGGAGCGGGAGAGCTCCCCGGAAGGTGCGCATGAAAAGTTATTCACTTCTTCCTTTTGCTGATGGTCGTCTGCAGGATGCGATAGGTGCAAGGAACGTCAAATCCCGTGCATCGTGCTAGAGGGAAAGACGGCATGCGACGGCTGCCACAAGGTGCACACGAAGTGCAGTCTGCGGCCGCAAAGCAAAACGGGCCTTCCGCGGAAGAAGGCATCTCGCGTAGCGCAGGCATTCGCGCAGTTGGGCCTGGTAGGTGCCGTAGTGCATCGGCCCGCGTCCCAAGTATCTTCGCGGCGTCGTCAAGTCGACTCTCGCACCGGCGAGATCTTGCCGGAAGAGATCTCACAATTCGAGGAGATGCGTCGCGGCCTGGTGAATACGCAGCGCCGCCTTCGTGAACTCGAACGGCTCGAAGAGGAACGCAAGCGCAGGAAACAGCAGAGAAGGGAGGAGAGGGCAGCGCGGGCGGCCGCAATGGAGCCGGAAAGGGCCGGAGAGTCGCAACAGGGCGAAGGCTCTGGAAGAGCTAGTCGTCCCGCGTCGCGTTCCGCTCGCCCTGCGTCTCGCCCTGCGAGATCGCGCTCGCGCACCGGAGTTGCGCTTCTTGCGCCTGTCGTTCCGGTGGTTTCCCCGGTGGACGACGCGAGCCTCATCCGGATGACGGTTAAGAAGGAGGAGGACGAGGAGGCAAATCTCGCCGCCGCAACGGCTCTCAAGAACCGCGGGTTGGAACGGGCGGCGCGGAAGCAAGAACGGAAGGAACGGATTGCACGGGAAGAGGCGGAGAAGAAGGCCGCAATCGATGCGGAAATCCAAAAGCTCATGGCGAAGAAAGCCGAGCTCGAAGCGCCTGTGGAGCCGAAGGAGGAGCCGGTGGAGAGAATGGTCCCGTCGGCCGATTTCATGGCCACGTTTCCGTGTCCTCCCGGCTTCCGATTGGTGGATGGGTATTTGGTGCTGGACGAGGAGTCGGACGCCCACAAGGACGTTGATTACGAATTGGAGTATGATGATTAGTGTAAATTGTCGCATTGCGAAAAATTGTAAATCCATCTTCTTGAATAAACCGCGTAGAGTCGCCGATGAAACGGAAGTGGCCGGAAAGGGTCGGAACCGTAAGACGACCGGAGAGGCCGTAAAGCGACCGGAGCGAGGACGTAACTCAAACTCACGTACGCAAGTGGAACCGTAGGCCGTAAATCAGGTGTAGGGGCCGTAAGTGGAGCGGAGCCGTAAACTCAAATCCGTTCCCATTCCGGACCAGGTTTTTCCGGATAACGAGTGTGGAATGCAGCCAGGAGTTCTGGCGCGTCCAAGTCGAATGCAGGAACCCATTGGTACTGATCACCGGTATGAGACCAACCAAACCACTCAACGTAATAGCGAAGAGGGCAACGGCGGTAACGCCTGTCGATCTTGGAATCGAGGATCGCCGCAAGTTCGAAATGTTCATCACCATCGATAATTTCGACGGGACCAGGCGGAGGTTGTTCGCGGCCTGGGAACGGATTCGGAAAATGCGGTTCAAGCGTTGATATGTGGAAAACGGGGTGAATGCGCGAGAGGGCTTTAGGAAGCCGGATGCGGTAGGAAGAGCCGGAAGTTTTCTCGATGACTTCGTAAGGACCGAAATGCGTCTCGGAGAACTTTTCCGTGGGCCGCGTTGTTGCGATGAACTCTGTTGAGACGAAGACTTGGTCTCCGACCTCAAGCGGAGGGTCCGGAAGACGTTTCTTGTCCGCAATCTCCTTGTAACGCTCCGTAGCAATAGTCAGCTGCGTTCGGAGGTATTCATGGACAGATTGGAGTTCGTACGCAAAATCCTGAGCCTTGTCGACATCGGGACCAACGACGGTCGTTTCGGAGAAAGTGAGAAGCGGGTGGTAACCCTTGTTCGCAAAGAACGGAGACACGCCGGTAGATGCGTTAGGAGCGTTATTGAGCGCAAACTCTCCAAGAGGGAGGAGTTCAGCCCAGTCGTCCTGGTGATACGCACAATACATGCGGATGTACTGCTCGAGGGTTTGATTCATGCGTTCCGTTTGTCCGTCGGCCTCCGGGTGATGGCCGGACGTAAAATGCATGGTCATGTTGAGAAGTTCGCCCAATGCGCGGAAGAAGGCGGAAACGAATTCCGTGCCTCGGTCGGAAGTGACGTGGGACGGAACACCGTGTTTGGAGAATACGTGAATAAGGAAGAATCGGGCGAGTTGGGCAGAGGTGATATGTCGGTCGCAGGGGAATAAGATAACCTGCTTGGATGCACGGTCAACAATGACGCAAATGCAATCAAACTCGCCGGAATAAGGGAGGAATTCTATGAAGTCGATGGATATCGAATGCCAAGGACGTAAAGCAACCGGTAATGGACGGAGAAGGCCGTAAGGCTTGTGCCGCAGGGGCCTTGTTGCGCTTGCAGTGAGTGCAGGACTTGCAGTAGTCGCGGACGAAACTACGCATTTCCGGCCAGGCGTATTCACGCCGGACGAGAGCCAAGGTACGGTTCTGTCCAAAATGGCCGGAGAGTATGTGATCATGCTTATTTTGCAGGACACGTACGCGGAGTATATCAGGTGTATCGCCCGAAACCTGGGGAACATAGATCCGATTGCTGAGAAGAAGAAGACCGGTTGGATCCATGGTCCAGCGCGTGGAGCCGGAAGTGCCGGAAGTCGCGGAAGCGATACCGGAAACTGCGGCTGGGTCGTCAGGATAGTGGGAAATGATTTCGCGGTGCAGCGAGTCAACATCCATGACGAGAGATGCTCGGAGACAGACGTCCTCGAGGAAGGTAGCGTTTAGCAATGCGGATAACTGATCAGAAGTGAAAATGGGCCGGAAGTTCTGAGGATTGATCTGGCTGAAGGCCGTATCCCCCTCTTTAGGGTAGACGTCCCATCGTCTAGTTAATGCATCGGGTTTACCTCCGAGCTTTCCGGGTCGGAACCGGATTACCATATTGAAATGGCAAAGGTATTCGGACCAGCGTACTTGCCGACGGGTAAGAACCTTAGTCGAGGCAAAGTATTCCAGATTCTTGTGGTCCGTGACGACGTCGACAGTGAGAGGGGCACCCTCGAGATAGTGACGCCAATGAGTAAAGCAATCAAAAATAGCGAGGAGTTCCTTATCGTGCGTGTCATAGTTGAGTTCCGGAGCCGTAAGGGTGCGGCTCCGGAAAGCGACGGGATGGAATTCACCGTCGTCTCCAAGGATGGAGAGAATGCCCGCAATGGCGTAATCGGATGCGTCCGTCTCGACCATAATCTGACGGCCGGGAATCCAGTGATGGAGTACCGGAGCAGCCGTAAAAGCGCTTTTGAGAGTGTCGAAGGCCGCTTGACAAGCGGGTGTCCAATCCCACCGTTTGCCAGTACGCGTGAGGCGGGTGAGTGGAACGGTAATGCCGGAATAGCCGTAAATGAAGCGCCGATAAAAGTTACAAAAACCAAGGAAGGACTGAACGTCCTTCACTTTCCGAGGTGCTGGCCAATCCGTAATAGCGGAAATTTTGTCCGGCGCCATGCGGAAACCGTCGGGCGACAGAATGTAGCCGAGGTACTCGCAAGTGGTGACACTGAACTCGCACTTGGATAGCTTGCAGTATAATCCAGCTTCGCGTAGGCGGCGAAGCACCTCGCGGACGTGATCCGTATGATTAGCCGGATCGTCGGAGTACACCAGGATATCATCCAAGTATACCACGACGTAAACGTCCAAGAGATCCGCAAAGAGAGTGTTAAGGAAGCGCTGGAAAGCAGCTGGTGCGTTGGAGAGACCTTCCGGAACGACCCGGAAATTGTAGGAGCCGTAACGGGAACGGAAAGCGGTTTTGTACTCGTCGCCAGCGGCGACACGGAGCAAGTGATAGGCGTGGCGTAGGTCCAGTTTGGTGTAAATACGCGCCTTTCCAGGAGCGTCGAGGAGATCCGCGATCAGAGGAAGCGGATAACGATCCTTCTTCGTGATGCGATTCAATCCACGATAGTCGACGCAAAGCCGGAGACTTCCGTCTTTCTTCTTAGCGAAGAGAATCGGAGCGCCGTGGGAGGAACGAGACGGATAGATGAAATCCAGCCTTGAGGTTCTTGTCGAGGAACTCCCGAAGCGCGGTCAGCTCGGTTGCGGAAAGGGAATAGATGGGGCCGACCGGAGGCTCAGCACCATCGACAGTCTCGATCTTGAGATCGAATTCGCGATGAGGCGGAAGAGTGTAAGCCTCTGATTCAGAGAAGACGTCGGCGAAGTCGTGGTACTCGGCCGGAATGCCGGACAAATTCGCAAAGTCCGGCTCGGCCGTAACACCAAAGCCGTTAGTCTCGTCGACCGGAGATGCGCGGAGCGTATACTGGACGGTGCCTTTATCGCGAATAATCGCGTGGAAGGCTGCCGCATTGACCATAGACACAAGTGGGGCAGAAGTGAACGGACGAGGCGTAGATGCCTCAGACGGAATCTCCATAGAAGGAGCGGATTCAAGCGAAGACGTCAGCGGTATTGAGGGAAGGAGAGCCGGGGATACCGGAGGTTCCGCCATCTCCGTAGCCGGAGAGACCGCAACAGGATCCGGAATAGTTTCCGGGAGTGTCGACACAATAGATTCGTCGTAAACAGGGCTGAACTTTAGTGAGGCGTTGCGCCAATCAATCAACGGATTGTAGCGGCGTAGCCAGTTTAGTCCAAGAACCAAGTCACAAGCAGAATCCAGACGGGTGACGTAGAATTCCATAGAATGGACATCGCCAGAAGGGAACCGAGGGAGCAATTGAAGCTGTCGGTCAATGATGGATGAGGAGCCGTCGAGATACCGGAGTTTAACCGGAGGGACCGCATACGGAGAATACCCATTAGATTCGCAAACCCTAGTAGACACAAAACAGTGCGAAGAGCCGGAGTCGATGAGCGCCCGCAAGCGGGAGTTGAATCCCGCGGCAACTCGTTGTACAAAAGACGGACGCAGGGTTAGGCCCGCGTCCGGAGTAGGAAAACCGGAAAGACTGCCGGAAGGCGAGAGATAGTCCGCAGAGAGTAATGATACATCGAGATCAACATAAAAGGCATTAGGAGAAAGAGTGGACGCGTTGAGAGTAACCTCGGGAAGCACCTCGGAGTCAACACGGCTTGGACCAGGTGCAGAGGTATCCGAGCCGCTGCCTATTTTTTTGACTCGGAGGAAGAAGCATCAGCGGCAGCAGGTGCAGGGTCAGAAACAGTCAGCGGCCTTGCCTTGAGCGCCGGCCGGACGTTTACGGCATTCAGCCATTTTGTGACCCGCGCCACCGCAGAACATGCAGAGGTTGTTCTTCATGCGTCGCTCGCGTTCCTCCGGCTTGAGCTTGCCGGTGGAGTCGAGCTTGGCAGCGTACGGTTTCGCCTGCTTGGACCCGGAAGCCTGAGCCGCATTACCGTTGGCCGGAGTATTGGCCGGAGGACTGGTCTTGGGAGGGGAGTTGGATTTTCCACCGCCCTTGCCTTTACCCTTGGACTTTCCACCACCGCCACCACCTCCCGAGGCCGCAGCACCGGAAGAATCGCCGGAAGACTTTCCGGCCAGAGGCGGATTCGCAGCAGCACGCTCGTTCGCGCGCTCAGTGTTGCGGCAATGATACCGCTGGTCGAGCTGCGAGGCGAGGGCTTTCAGCGCGGCAAGAGTGACCGGAAGCTGATTCTGCGCCATGGTGTCCTTGATACGGCTTGGAAGGCCGCGGTAAAATGCCCGGAAAAGGGCGGCCTCGTTATACCCAGTCATAACCGCATGGGTGTCGAACTCGAGCTGGTAAGTCGCCAGCCGATCTCCAGGCTTCATGGAGAGAGTCTCCAATGAAATCCGCGCGTTGCCGAAGGGATCGTGCGGGCCGAAATTTGTCGCAAGCTCTTGAACGAAGAGCTCCCAATTCCCATCCCAGAATGGAATGGGCGCTTGTCCGTCAGCGAAGATGTTGGGCTGAAACCACTGCTGAGCCGTTCCGCGAAGATACGACCGGACGTAGAAGATTTTCTCGTCGTCGGTCGGAAAGTCTTGCGGACGTTCCGCTATGTGCAGGTAGATCTGCGACATGAAAGTGGCGAACTTCGATGGGTCGGAGCCATCGAAAGTATCCGGAGCGCGGGAGGAAGTACGAGTGGAGCGAGGAGGGGCGACAGAATTCCGAGCGAGGAGAGCCATAGCATCAGCCATTTGTTGAACGGCATAGTCTAGCTGAGGGTTATGCGGAGCCGGAATATGAAGCGTAGGGCCGGGGGGCCCTTGCGGACCGGGAGGACCTGGAGGACCTGGAGGCGGAGCCGAACCAAATGGTCCGCCACCACCACCGCCGCCACCTCCACCGCCACCAGGTCCTGGATCCGGAGCCGGAGCACCGGAACCGGAAGGAATTCCAGCCGGAATGGAGGGATGAGGCGAAGACGCATCGCCAGGAGGCGGGCCTCCACCTCCTCCACCGCCGCCGGAACCACCACCTCCACCGCCGGGTGAGCCGGAAGGCCCAGGAGGCGGGGGCGGAAAAGAACCAGTGGGAAGAGAAGTGGATTGTGGGGTGTTCGGGTCAGGAGCAGGAGTTTGAGCTCTACCTTTACCCTTATCAACTGTCTCCAAAGGAGGAGCAGTCGCCACACGCCGTCCAAGGTACGGATAAATCACGCCCGTATCACGAGGCGGAAAATCAGTTGGTACAGGCTGCTGTTCGAGAGGGTCCGTAGGATCGTAAACCTCCGGAAGTTCTTCAATAGCCGTAGTTACCGGTTGGTAGGATACGCGTCGGCGATTAGGGGTAGGTGATCGCATACTGCTTCCACCTGATTGACGATCATACTCTCGAAAATCCATCAGCTGAGGATATGCCGGACCGGGATAATGGGAACCGGTCGGGGAAAAGCTGAACTGCTGAGGACGGAGAGCAGCACCGCGCGCAT
The DNA here is from genome assembly GCA_029378375.1 of Mycena olivaceomarginata. Classification (NCBI taxonomy): domain Eukaryota; kingdom Fungi; phylum Basidiomycota; class Agaricomycetes; order Agaricales; family Mycenaceae; genus Mycena; species Mycena olivaceomarginata. Next base: position 68,493 of record JARKIC010000746.1, on the reverse strand, counting down.
CTTGAGCGAGAAGTGGGCGAGACCACATTGTTGGAGCATTCGGCCGTAAAGGCCGGGATTCCTCAAAACGAGGCTGCGCGTGAGAGCGAAGATCTTGTGGGGAAGAGATGATGCCAGAGACATTGTCGTAGGTGAGCTGTCCCGGAACGACGATCGGAACGATGTTGCTGAACTGACGCGAATCGCGTCGACGGTTCCGGAAGTCGGGGGTATTGGCGAGGTGGCTGTAAGACATTGAGCCAAATTAGGTTGAGTTGAAAATACTGTTATATCCGTGTCGGAAAAGGCCGGAAGGACGGAAGGCCGGAAAGACGTAAAGGCCGGAAAGACGGATAGGGCCGTAAGTGATACCACGTAGGAGATCGGGTACACCAACTAATTTGGCTCGACGACGAGGAGAGCAGAAGTCAGACCACGGAGCAATGCGGAGGCAAAGCACGTTAATTTTCAACTAAAGATACAGTAGAACATAATACGTATTTATACTAAATACGGAGATAAGTCTAATGCGGAAAGAAGTATATAAAAGACAATAAGAACAATAAGAACAATAAGAGAGAAGCATAGTTGCATAAGTCATATGTTTGATTTGGGGAACGCTCAGAAGACCTTCATTGCGAAAACCCCAAAGGTTGTGCGTCAACGGAACTAGCCGGAGCATCGGAAAGTTGGTTGGACCGTAATGGCCGTAACCGTAACCGGAAAGGCCGTAAACAGCCGGAAAGTGCATGATCGTAACACACCGAAGTACTTCCACGCCTTCTTCCGATGTTAGACACTGCAGTCCTTCCGGAGAGGTTCGAATGCTCGTGATGCCATCAGCAGAAGACCCTCACCGAGTTCAAAGTAACAGAGAAGAGCGGACGCACAAGAACCTGTCTTATGTGCCATCGCCAGGCACATGAGGGCGCATGGAAGAGGAAAGCCGGTAAAGAGAATACTGACCCAAACTCAGATTCTGACAACAACGAATCAAATGCCCTCCCCCAATATTCCAGGCTCAAGTCCCACACCGAAACTGGATCTGGATGTCAAGTATAGTCAAGTAAGACATGGGACGCGATGTGGGTAATTTGGTAAGGGATATTCACAGGTATGAAAGTTCTTCTAGAGTCCGGGACACTACCTGGGCCAGGAAAAAGAGTGACAAGGAGGAACAGCATTGAATTAAAAACACCATGGGCTACCAAGTTCCTCTCAGGCCGTAGAACCATCAACTATTTCTTTCTTTTTCTCACCTGAAATGTATTATTGCACTCCTCTGTGGCTAGTAGATCTGCACCACTTTGCTTGAGTTGTAGTCAGCGGCATGAACAAGAAAATTTGGAAAGGTGGATTGATTCGCAGTATTAAAAAGCAAGGAATATATGCAAAGACTAGGCAGAATATAGGATGTGTGATGGGGCAAAAGAGAAAATCAGATGCCCATCGAGCGGATCAAACAGAGAGGGCATTTAAACCGCAAGGTTAAGTGAGCATAACGAGTTCATCATACCACAACGCTAGATGGTCATGTCAAGGGCCTTGCTCACATTTGAACATGGTCTCGCTGTCGGCCGATGCCAACATATCAATGTTTTATTCCTGTTAAAATCTCTCAGTGCACCTGAGCGTAAATATTTCGAGTGGGAGGCACCTTGAGTCATTTTATAACACCCAGACTGTTATGTGTCTCTAATAGGGTTGTGTGGCCCTTCGAACGACTCGACATGGCGGGAGATGTCCGGATAAGGAAGGCCGACCGGCCATCACGGACATGCAAAAGTTGCTGGGTCAATTGCGTAGACTGATTCCTAGGTGGAGAAATCACCCGGCTATTCCGTGGTGTCCCGTCGACACCCGGAATTCTCCCGTTCCCAACCACCCATCCATCCTAACCACATCACTGGGCACTTCAGCGTACGAGTACATAAGCAGGAACTCTCGGTAGCTATTGGAATTGCCGAGGGTAGCACTTCGCACCTAAATCATCATGTTATGATACCGGCGTGTTGCCCGATCCCACGTCGAGACGTGCGAGATAATTAAAGAATTGATGGTTTCGAAGTGTTCTTTCGTCTGAATGCAAGAGCTTGAAGAGCCTTGACCAGAATTGCAAACGCGGATACAAGCGAGAGTCTGCGACACGGATGCAATGACCCGATTTGGACCAATTAGCAAACCCAACACGATCACGCTCTCTCTTCTCTCCCTCATCTTCCTCCAAACGACTCTTACGACCTGCGACACCTTTTTAAACGAAAAAGAGACCAACTAGTCTCTCAAATATTCCAATCTGTCGATGTCCGCCCAGGTTCCACGGGCCGATCCGGCTCCTGATGTATTTTCTCAATCCGCGCAATATCCCGTTCCAAATCCTTCACCGGACAGCCAGCGCTTGCTGTCCAGGTATTTCCGCCATTTCCTCGTCAATATACGCCCAGCTGAAGCCAGGAATAGTCCTTCCGATGGTAGTATGCCGGCTTTTCCGCAAGGACGGACCCATTTGCCCACACCGCAAAGGTGAGGTCCACTCCCCACTCCAGCCTCAATCCGCCTCATATTCTATCCAGTCCGGACTATATGGGCCAGTATATCAATTTCCAGACCCCAGAGTCTCCTCTAGCTCATACGTAGGCGTGCTACCCTTATCTGGTGGACACGCCACTTACATTCCCCGGGGCATATTGCCTTAGATCATATACGGGGTACTCTGCAATGGGACGGCCGGTCTATGGAATGTCTTCTCAAAACCCGTGCGTCAAACTCTACCGGGGAATCAATCTGTACTCATTTGCAATTAGCATGACTGTGTCTTCCCCTCTGCAGACTCTCACCCCAGAAACGAGGTAATGCCAATCCTCCCTGTGTATCAGTTATGCTCACTGAATTCGTCAACAGTCCATACACACCCCGCTTTGATTCCCGTTATAGTCTTGCCTCTGCGATCCTCCTTTCAAGTGCGTGCTTTGCTTTTGCTTTCCTTCACCCGTCTTATTCAAGTGGCACCAGTCCTCAATTTTCCGTCAATTTTGCGACACCCCGGGCGGCTTCCTCTTCGTGCGTCACAACTCATCAGGCCCGTATCCTTTCTCATTTCACCTTTCGCAGTACAACCCTTCCGTCGCCCACCACAGCGACCAAGCCTCCTCCCTTCCGAATGACCACACCACCACCCACGACTCCGAGCCCTGCCAACTTGTCGTCGCCTTTCTTGGACAAACTTACGATAGCCGACCAGACTCAAACTCCCCAGCGTTATCAAGCGTCTGCGCGACCGACATCCACCCAAATCCCTATACATATCCCCTGACATATTTTCCTCATCTACCACCCATGCGAACCATTCTATCCCTCGTGCGAACCCTCCTCCCGTCTCTTCCACTTCTTCTGTACAAATTTCCACTCCCCCCATTTCACCCACCCCTGGTCCTGCACCCCAACTTCCGCTCGCGGCGCCGACCCCCGTCGCAGGCGGTGAGATGGAGCGCATCCGGCAGGCCATGATGCAGAACCAACTCGCGCAGCACCAAGAGGCCGAGGCGCGCCGGCCAGACTACCTCAGGCGCAACAAGCGGCCACTCTCGGAGACCGATCCGTCTACGCTGGCGGAGGACGAGAGCTCCCGACGGCCAGGTGTCGGCATCATGGACAGCCCGCACAAGGGACGACGGATCACGCTGTTCCAGGAGACGTCCGACGAGAGCTTTGAGGAGAGCCTAATGGCGGGCGGATATGGGCGTTATGTGCGTTGTCTCCCGCTTGATAAATTACTTTATTGCTAAAATCTACACTATCACTGTCTAGAGGACGGCAGACTGGGTCCGGCAGCCGCAACCCATGGCGCCAACGCCCGTGCCTTCTGGGCCCTCCACGACCGCCAAACGCCCCGAAGCGCCGACGCCGCCGCGCCCGCCGACCGAGAAGGAGCTCAGAAAGCGCAAGCGCCTCGAGGCGTTCCGGTCGAACGAGACAACCAATACCTCTAGCGACGCACACACGTCGAAGCTGTTTCCCGTCAACCTCGCCACTATGGGGCGCGTCCTCATCGACAGCGCGAGCGACGAGAACGGCTTCGCTGCCGTTGCGGACTCGTCGTCGCCGTCGAAGAACGGCGCTGCTGGTGGGAAGCGCGCGATGGCGGCGGCGAACAAGAAGGCGACGAAGAAGAAGACGCAGGAACCGAGCGCGCGCGAGAAGAAGATGGCGATAGCTGCGGCAGCACTGGAGGATGCGACGGAGAAGCCCAACTGGCCCGATGCTGAGTTTCCGTGGCGGCTGCGGTCGGAGGAGCGCGCGGGGATCACGAAGGAGGAGGAGGAGCAGCGTATGCAGCTGATTGAGAAGTTTCTGGACCGCGATACCGATAATGAGGAGGGGAGTGATGAGGAGGACGGGAAGGAGGGCGAGGAGGATCTACTGGACCCGTCGGATTGGGGGAGGGTCTACGAGGATGCGACGCAGCCGCCGCCGATTCCGACAAGGGGTGGGAGAGGGAAGATGGTGCAGCTGCTGGCGGATCCGCATGTCGACCGGCCTGTTGGCGGCGTCAAGCGTAGCAGGTTCTTTCCTAGTGACCCCGGCGACGCGCGAGCGGCTCTCCTTGCCAAGAAGCGGGTCCGGTCATTGTCGTTCCGGCAGCAGCGGAGACAGCGACTGCAAGGCGCCGACAACGATGAGGTGCTGTGCATTTGTCGAGGCAAGTACGACGAGGAGGGTGACGTGGTGCAGTGCGACTCGTGCGGCATCTGGTATCACCTCCACTGCATCGGCATCCGCAGCATCAAGGACCTGGGACACGAAGACGATCCGTGGTATTGCCAGGAGTGCTATGTCGTGGAGAGGTCCGAATCGTCCGAAGAGGAGGATGCGCCCGAACCGACAGTTTGCGCCGACGGATAACGAACCACGGGTCAGTCGCGCGAGTGACACGCCGTTATACCAGCCTGTCGCTCTGCTACAAGAATCGCCGTTACCATGGAGCGGGCCAAAGACACCCCCGCGCAGCTCTGGTGTGCTGCCGCGAGAGTTTGGATCTGCCTTCTCTTCCGTCGCGTCTAGTTCCCGGCACGAACCTTTCACTCCCTCCACCCCTCGTACTTCCTCCAATCGGCGGCGCTCTGTGCAAATCTTCGGGCACGACACACCCGGCGGGTTCGACATGGATGATCTGCCTTTCGACCCAACGTCAACGCCGTCGCGCGGGATCAAGTTCGGTGCGCCGTTCGCGACGCCCAAGAACATGTGGCCCGTGCGACCGAACGGGCTGTTCGAGACGCCGTCGAAGCGGCGAGACTCGTCGAGCCGGCTGTTTGGCGCGCCGGGCACCCTGGACGAGAGCGCAAGCAGCGGCGGCGGCGGCGGTGTGTTGTTCAGCAGCCCTTTTGGGAGGATGCCACGTATGACGATTCCCCGATTAGGCGTGATACGGCGCCGGCTGACGCCCCGCGGGCGCGGAGGCTCCTGGAGTCGCCGATTGCACCGTCCGTCGGCAGATATTTGGGCCATGTGATGACGCTGGAGGATTCGCCGGTGATGTGGTCAACCAAAGGCAAGGAGCGGGCTCATGAAGGTGCGTTTTGGTGCTCTGGTTATACGTTCGCTGAGTTGAGCTGATGCGCGTCTCGATCTAGCTCCTTGACCACGGACGGATTCTTAACTGTACGCTATACTTATTGTTGTCTAATGAGGTCGCGCCCTCGCTGTAACAGACAGCGAGGGCGCGACCTCGCTGTGGACTACCATACTGTACGCATTTTTTTTGGTTGGTTGTTTGTCGTATTCGGCTGGAATTCCGTTGTGGTACAGACATACGGTCGCTCGAGGTTTTTTTTTTCTGCTTGCTGTGATGTATATGCGATTATGATAGATTATGACTACATATACATGGCTTTCACTGGCGATTCTGGACCAAAGGGATGCCCCTTTGGAAAATAGGCGTCGACGTGGTGTGATGGAAGATGTTCAGAGAATCTGCCGCGCTTGTAGCACTGCACTCGCGCGGCCAACGCTCACCCAAAACCTCACCTCGGTATACCGAGCATAAAATTCGTATAGATTTCAATACGGGACGATAAGGATACAGATATGTACTTTGCTATCTAATGCCTAATGTTATTGAGTTCTGGGTAGGTAGCTATGGAGAGGTAGGTCGAGAGGTAGTAGGTAGGGGGCATCGCCGGGGTGAGATGAGATGAGATGAAGCACATGAACAACATAACTAACGAATGAAAGAACGGGGGATGAGGACAAATCAAAAAGGAGGGAGATAGGGACTAGGCAGCAGCAGCGCGCTTCGGCTTCGGCTTCGTCGGGGTCGTGGGCATGCCAGCCTTGCCCTTCGTCGGGATTGTGGGCATGTCGTCTGCCTCCTCGTCGCTCTTCCTGCTAGTGGATGCAGCTGCAGCTGCACGCCGTCCCCGCCCCGCCGCTTGCGCAACGCGCCTGCCGCCCTTCTTCGGCGGCGCAGCGTTCTTGCGCACCCCAAAGAGCAGCTTGCGCACCCCGCGTTCTTCCGGCTCAAAGTCGGGGTGCTCCGGGGGCAGCTGTGAGTTTGGGTTTGGGCTGGTGCGCGAGGCGTTGTAGTACGGATTTGGGAAGCTGCGTCGGACGCCGCGGCTGCAAAGAATAAAATCAGAACACGGAGGGGAATTAGGAGGCAGGAAGGTAAGAACGGAGGGAGCAGGAGTAAGGGAGGAAAGGGGACGCAGAGGGAAGGTGAGAAGGGTAAACGTACAAGACAAACGCCATCGTGGGCTTCTCCTCCAGCAAAGAAGACTCGTTCACGACGACCTCGTCCTGCGAGCCGAGGGGGGACGCGAGGAAGGGGTTGTCGGGAGAGTCGCGCAGGATCGAGGCGCGCGTGGGCGTTGTGGGCGGCGAGACGGTGCTGCTGGTTGACTTGGGGGTCGGCGTGTGGGGAGCCCTGACGGGTGGTTTCCGATGGGACGGGGGCGGCGAAACGGGGGGCACGCCGTGCAGCTGCGGCTGAGTCTGAGTCTGACTTTTGCTTTGCGCCTGAAGACGGCGGTAGAGGAGCGGGGGCTGGGTGCTCGACGCGGCGGCGGCATTCGTCGCGAGCCAAAAAGATTCCTCGGCCTCGGCCTCCTTGATAAGCTTTTCGTCGTCGTCGTCGTCGTCGTTGTCGTCGGTGGCACTGAGGTCGTCGTCGCTGGCGCGACTGTGTTTGGACCCGGCGCGTTTCCGTTTGTGACGGGTGGGCGGGGGGGTCGGGAGGGAAGCCACCGAGGCAGAGCGCTTCAGTGGACGCGGAATGGGCTCGAAGGTGGATTGCATGAGATGTAGCAGGGTATCGCGGGGGAGGGTCGTGTATGATGGCGACACAGCCACACGTGCTTTGTGACCTTGTACTCTTCAAATCCGGACTGTTACTCGACCGCATTGCACAACTTCCCGCAGAGTGATTTGATACCAATACGATGGTTATTTTACCGAGGGGTTAGTATCCTGCTGCACAGACTACGTTTTAAAAATTGCGTATGTTTGTTATGTACAATATCAGCCGTTGCAATTTATCCCATCCCCACCCAGTCACAGAACTTTCGCGCGTTCGGGGAAGCACACGACGCGACGCGCGCCTGCGCCCAGCATCACGCCTAGCCCGACACACCGTCCATGCTGCAAGAACACTTCGGTCACAATCTGTGCTGCTGGACAAGCCTCGGGATAAACAGCGACAACAAGCACATCGTTGTCCAGTCAGAAACATGCATTCAGGCTCAAAAAGAATACTACATATACAGGTCTCGGACGGGCTGCACTACAAGTGGTCTATAACGCGTCCTGCGAGGGACATCAAAGTGGAAGGACCTTCTTCCCGGCCGAGCAAGAGAACATGTGCTGAGCTCAACGACAGCAAACTTTTCAGACCCTTCTGGAGCCTCAACACCGTACACAGCTTCGACGGATTGAATGGGGCCCGCCAAACCTCCAGGGCGAGAATCTCGAGTTTGTAGCCGCGGGGAGCGTTGCAGGCCAGTCCACGGCCGCGGTCGTACAAGTCGAAGAAGAACATGCCGTCTTCGGGCCTGCTGTCGCCTGGGAAGAACCGGATAGATAGGCGATCGCCAGGTATGTCGACGAAGAAGACATCGCCGACGGGGCCGTTCGCGGCTTCAGGTTTGAGCTTTCCGAGTCAGCCAGTAAATAAACCGGCCCACCGGGGGGTAACTGGTGGGGCACGCACCCCAAGATAACGAATACGACCACCACTGGCATCAAGCGCCACGTCCGCATCGCGAAGAAACGCCTCAACGAGGGCGGCGCGCTCGGGTCCACGGGAGTGACCCGCGGCGTCAAATATGCGGTCAACTTGATCCAAGGTGACGCGGGCAAAGCCTCCTTGGGCGAAAAGCTCGGTGAGTCTGCAGTTTGGGTGTTTGGCGGGGTCAAACGGCTCAGGAGCGCCGACGACCCGCGGGGGAGCCTGCTTGAGCTGGGGGAGGTGCTAACGTGAGTTGCAGCCATCACATAGGGACGAAGCGAACCGAACGGGTGGGCGGCATTGAAGAAACTGCAGCACGGACGGTTGTGGAGAAAGGACAGCAAGCCCCTGTCCGTGCGCATCATGTTAAATATGGCGACACAGCCACACGTGCTTTGTCCACCTTATATCCGATTCTGCTCTCAGTTCAAGTATCGTGCGAATAGCGGTTACTGCACAACTTGCCGCAGAGTGATTTGATACCAATACGATGGACCGATTATTCTCTCCAAGTGCTGCATACTACATTTCATCTTCCGTATGTTTGTTATGTACAATTTCAGCCTTGCAATTTATCCCATCCCCACCCAGTCGCAGAACCTTCGCGTTCGGGGAAGCACGCGACGCGACGCACGCCTGCGCCCGGCATCACGCCTAGCTCGACACACCGTCCACTACACCGCAGGTCGTGCGCGTTGCGCCACCGACTCAGGCGATAGTGCAACCCTCCTCGCTCCCGAGCGCGCCGAGGCCGGGGGGAAGGGGCCCCATGAGCTCGGGGGGCGGGGAACCGAAGGATTGCATCTAGGGAGGGGTGAACGCGTAAGTAAATGCACGAACGGGAACGAGAAGCGCGGGGGAAAAGAATGAAAGAAACGAAGACGACGCGCGGAAGGGAAGAATAAGAGCGAGACTCACCTCGGCCATAAGCGCCACCACGCGCTCCCGCGCGTCCTTGTCCGTGTCGGAGAAGTTCGGCGCGTCGAAGATGGCGAGGATGTCGCGCACGCGGGCGAGCTGGGATTCGTAGCGCGTGCGGTCGTCCGGGGAGAGCGGCGGCGTGGTGGTGGGGTTGTGCGAGGCGAGGTAGGGGGGGAACTGCGTCGTGGGTCGTGTGAGTACGAAGGAAGGTAGGAGTAGCGTAGATGGGAGAGACGAAGAAATGGGCACCTTCTCAGCTAACTCTGTCAGCGGCTCGTAGAGCACCTCCTTGCTCATAAGCTCGCCCATCATATTTTCGAGGAAGCCCGCGAGTTCAGCTTCGTCGGCGGGGAGGTCTGGGCCACCTTCGCCGCCTTTAAAGAAGCAATTAGAATCATCGTCAGTAGTTAACAAATGAATGGAGTGCGCACCGAGACCGTTGAGTTGTGCGAGAAGCGCCTCGAGAGAGTCGGGTGCGGGCGCGCTGCCGGACGCGGAATCAGATTGTAACGTGGATTCGCCCTCGTTGACCTTGTTCATCGCGGCGCGGATCTTCGCCTGAAAGTCGCCATCGGCGGCGGTCGGTACACCAGGATCTGTGGATGTACTCGCGGCTGAGGCATCCATCTCCTGCACCAGCATCGCCTCCCACGCGGCTTTGAAGCGTGCAGCGTCACCCTCTGGATCTGCGTCCGCGTCCGCGTCGTCACCCTCCCCAGAAGTCGCCTGGCCGGCGGCGATCTCGCGCATGAGGGACTCCATGCCCTTTGCGAGCTCTGTGGCAAAATCGGCGGCGAGGGCGTTGGGATCCTCGTCACCCTCGCCGAGGGGGGGAAGGCCGTTGCCCGGGATGGGGATGGGGGGCCCGTCGACGCGGGTGTTTGTGCGCGGGCGGCCGGTGAATGTCGGGACGGTGGCGGAGGGCGGCGGCGGCGGCGGCGGCGGCGAGGTCAGTGGAGATGTGGGGATCGCCGCGGCGGAGGTTGGCGGAGCGGGCTGGCTGGCAAATTGGTTGAGGACATCGTCAAGGTCATCGAGATCGTCTTGCTCAAGGTGAGCCATGGCGCCCGTGGCAGCTTTGATCAATTCTGTGGTTACTCCAAATTGATTGTATGGGCAAGACCAAAGATGTTCCTGATATTTTCGGTTCCAGCCACAATATAATTACTCCTGAGACTGGGGGTGTTTGCTGCAGTTTTGTGCTGACCGAGATGAAAGTATGGTGCCCTCCCAATGTACCCTTCAATTCAGACTGCTTGATGCTGCCGGATCCCCTGGACCGGGGCGGGCCGCACCGGGCCGCGCAACACTTTCTGCCGCGTGCAACACTTTCTCGGGTGTGCGCAACATTTTCAGGAAGCCCTTCACGCTCAACATCTTAAAGTTCACTTTAATGTGTTGCGCGGGATTAAATGTGCAAAGCGACCGTCATACCATATTTTGTCCCTTGAATTTGAAATAACGATCACCTTTGTGTAGGAACGAACTCCTCCTCCTCCTCTTCCTCTCCACCCGAACTATCAACATCCTCGTCCCCATCCCCATCCCCATCCCCATCATCCGCTGCTACGCCCTCACCCAGCGCCTCCGTCCGGGAAACGCCCCGATGACACTACGCAATTCAATCCGTCAGCAAAAAGCAGCATGAAAAATAAGCACGCACATGATACACCGCCGTCCAATACCCACCCCAATACATCGCCTCCAGCGCACGCGTGAACGCCTCGTCCTGGCTCGCGACGCCCACGCCCGGGAGCGGAGGCGCGCTACCGTATGCAGCGTACCCCGCCGCCTCCGGCGCGCCGCTCGGAGCAGGGACAGGCAGCGCCGCGTCGTGGCTCGGCACGAACGAGTCAAAGTCGAGCGGCTTTGAGTCGCCTTCGCCTTCCGCGTCCGCGTCGGCAGCCTCGATTTTGATCTTCTTGTTCGGCGGCTTCGTCGGCTGGGTGTTGTACCACCTACAGACCACGTTGTTAGACGCGTAAAATAAGAATAGAAACACAACGCACAGCGGCGACCGATGCACAGGCTCCTTCTTCCACCCCTTATCAGGCCCATTCAGCGCCTGTTCCCGATTCGAATAAGTTAGCGTCCCAAATCCAAAAACTAACACCCACCTCATACTCCTCCGTCGCCGCGTCCCACGCGTTAATCAGCGCCGAATCGTCCCATATCTCTTCCTGGGTCAAATACCGGCTGTCCGCGTCTTCCCCGTCGTCGTCGTCGCCCGGCCCCTGCACGCTCGCCGCCTTGTTGTTATTATTTTTATTCGACTTGTCCTTCGACCATTTGCGCTTCTTCAATTGAGACGGGCCCGAGGGCGCATTGGCAGCGCGCGGTGCGGGCTCTGGTGGGGCGGGCTGGTAGGGAAGGGTGATATCGTCGTACGAGATGAGCGGCCTCTGCATCCTTGTTTACCATTTGATCACATCTAAACTTCATTTTCCAATTTTCGCAGCCGAAATTAGAGTCACTCCATGTATTCGGACCCAGGGTAGAAAATACATTTGTAGGTGAGTAGTGGCGTTAGTAATCGCCATCGCCACCGCCGCTCCAGCCGCCCTTGTCGCGCACCCCCGAACTGCCCCACTTGCTCTTCTCCTTCGACTTGCGCCCCCCGAGCTCCTTGTACAAGCTGCGCATCTCGATCTTCCCAGGCGCCGTAGTCTCAGCCTCCTGCCTCCACTTCTCCTCCTTGAGCTCTCGCGGCGTCTGTGCGCCGGACAACAACGGGGAGCTGTACCCCGACGCGCGCGACATGCCGTTCACGCCGTTCTGGCGTTCGCTGGCGACATTTTGCAGGTGCATCACGCGCTGCAGGCAAATAAATCAGATAATGAAGCGTAAGCGTGGGACTCAATGCGCACCCAATTCTGCTTCGACTCTCGCTTCGTCCACTTGCCCGCAGGCAAGCTGTCATCGTGGAAGCTGTCGTTTCTATAGTGCTGAAACCAGACTGCCGCGGTGGTCAGGCTGGGCGCACAAGCCGGAATAAACGATCGGGGTCTCACCATAATTTATTGTCTGGCTTCTACTCCATTTCTTGGAGACAAGGGCGCATTTCGCGAGATCCCTGAGAGAGAGCTGTCTAAATATACGCTGGGAGAGCTCCGTGGGGAGTGATTTGAGGAGATCGCGGCGCGATGAGAGGTGCAGCGGCCCAGGTATCGGGCGGGCGGCTGCACCGTTGCGGGTGGGTGAGGGCGGGCGGGTGCGGGCGGGTGTGCCCGGTAATGAGACCTACACGGGACCGATGAGCTCGATTGCGGCGGCCGCAAGGAGGGGTGACTCACGACGTTGACTAGCTCGTCGTCGTCTTCGTCCGAGGACGATCCGCGTGCGGCCTTGCCGTTGGCGACATTGTTGAGCCTCTTCTCGAGGACGGCGGAGTCGGGTACATGGGACCTGAGGACACCTTGCAGCAAGCTCATGGTGGTAGCGGAAAGAGTTGCGGTATGCTAATTTAGGAGCCACCCCGCTGACATCATGCACGCGCACGTGCTACACAGCCACAAATTGCCTTTTCTAGCGACAGGCGTTGATTGATATCTAATCTAATCTACACCCCTACGAACAGAGCCCATACGCCCTTTGCATACGACACAATCTCGTCCGCGCCCAGCTTGCTCTCCCCCGAATATCCGGTCCACAAACGTAATCGGCACCTCCCCGACAGAATATCCCAGCGCCCGCGCCCGCACCATCATCTCCATCTGGAACACATACCCCTTCGACACCGTCTCTGCGATAATGTGCCGCAGCACAGGCAGCCGGTATAACCTTTGAATAATCAGCAGGGACTGAGCGGGGTGTTGTCGGCGCCTTACCGGAAACTCCCCGTCAAATCGCTCACGCCCGGGCTGAGCATCGTGTCCGCGAGGAAATTGGCACCCCGCGAGACAAGCTTCCGCTTGAGGTCCCACCCGTGCACGCCCCCGGGCGTCGCCTCGCGCAGGAACGGCTTCGACGTTGACCGGTACCGCGTCCCCGTCACGATGTCGAGGTTGTGTGTCTTTTGCAGGCTATGTATACACTCAGTGACGTGTCCTGGCCGCGAAACTGTACGCGCACCTAATGAACTGCGGTATGAATTTGGGCTGTGGGATACGGGTTAGCTGCAAGCCCAGGACGCGAGATAAAGCACGCGCATGATGAGAGAAATCCGCGTCCATAATGATCACAAAGTCGCCAGTGACAAAATTGAGCCCATGGATGTACGCCGTCCTGTCCAAACCATAAGTCCAGTTCCGCGCGCGCAAATAGAACGAATGCACCCCAGACCCAATTTCCCCGCCCGCGGTTTGAGAACCTACGCAGGATCAGCAGAGTCCAAAAAGCGCTTCAGAACGCACAATCTTGTCCTCCCCATACAGTCCCGCCAGCTGCCGCGCAACCTCCTGCGTCCCGTCCGGGCTCGCGTCGTCCACCACGATAACCTCCCAAGCTAGTTGGCTGCCAATTGTCTTGAGAATTTGCGGCAAAAGGCTATTTAGTGCACGCTCACTGTTTATCAAACACATTCGCGAGCAGCCAGATGATAATGGGGAGGTTCTTGCGCTCGTTGTAGGTGGGGAGAATGACAGAATACTTGTGCGTGTCGGGGGTAGCGAACTGGCCCTGCATGGTGCGCGATAGGTTGCTCTCGAAGGGGTTCATCTGTTTGTCCCGGTTGGCTGATGTACGCGCGCCTGTTGTCCTCCTCCTCGATGCCCGCCGCCCTCGACCGCCTCACCGCCCTCCTCACCCAAAACCTCCGCGTCACCGTCGCCGACGGCCGCGTCTTCATCGGCTCCTTCGCCGGCACCGACGCCCCGCTCAACATCCTCCTCCTCAATACCGACGAGTTCCGCCTCGGCCCAGACGAGAACCCCGACGGCCGCTACGTCGGCCAGATCCTCATCCCGTGGAAGCTCGTCGTCAAAGCCGAGGTTCAGACCGCCCCCAGCGCCCTCTCCCTCGACGCGTATCTCTAGGTGATCAGTTCAGAATCTTCCGGACTTGGACGCGTCTCATAGTCACCAGGGCCTATAGTCATATTGTACATTGCAGTAATTGCGAAGAATCATTCAATTCAGTAAACGCCTCCCAATCCTCAGTCTTTTCGAACTTTGAAAGTCATCCATACATTCGCTCTCTGCGGCGATCATGCAGTCTTTCATCGGAGATTCTCCGTCAGCCATCTATGCTGTCCAAATACCGCAGTTTTCTCCATCCACCCTTCCCTTTTACGAGATTCATTCCATTCGTTTGCACGGCACTCCCGAAATCGCCTTTTCGGCCCCATCGAAATACATAAGCGTGGCAGGCATTTGACGACTCCCAACACCCCGCCGTCCGTCCACAACGTCACAGAGTGTGAGCAGAGCAGATGAATAATCTCGACCTGCAACGTTTTCGATCGGAAGCTTTGTGCGGACGCGTTACTTGACTCTCGATATCTCAATGCACGATGCACAGCGGCGGTTCGTACTTCTTCCCGACCCACTGTGTTTGATGGGAATCGCAGACGTGCATGTACGTCGTCCTAGTCGAGCAAGACATACGTCCGGCCGTGACAGCGAAACGCTGGATATCCGACGCGTTGTATTTCTGATATTTGGATAGCTCAAGGCGCGCGGACGAAGAGGAAACCAAGAAGGAGGAAGACAACGACAAAAACCAGGTCAAAGAGCGAGTGCAGCACTTAGCTGGAGCGGATGAAAATCAGCTACAGTTGTCGATACCGAAGATATGTATTGTGTACAGTCAGCGGAACTGGTTCCAAAGCTCAAACAAACGAACAAAAAGGACGAAAAAATACGGGCCTACTTCAGAAGTTCTTAACTCTCTGGCGGCAACGCCGTGCTTGTCATCTTTCAGAGATTCTCGGATGGTGGAGGCGGGTGAAGATGTGGCACTTTGTGGCCAGGGATTTGAAAGCGCGTCCTCGAGAATTGTCAACATCTCCGCCTCCAGCGCACCTATCACATTCACAGGGCGGCACCCAAGGGTACCAGCGCGCGTGTTTACCCACAACATCGATTAGGTGCGTTTTGCCGACCAGCTGTGCTAGGACCGCGCAGGCGGGACAACACCTTTTGGCGATGCCGATGGGCATGGACGTGGTTGTCGAAGCGCTCTGCCCATGCTAAAGGTCAGCTTTCGGGAACCCCAAGGAGGGAGGAATTTTTCCTACCGCCACGCGCAAGCTTTGAAAAGCCTCCTTGACGATTTTGGGCGCGCCGTAATCCTCCGATCCAGTAGCGCAGAGGGCGCCCAATATCCCCCGCTTCGCCATGAACCGCGCCCTTGAATGTTGCCATGTCCATCATCGAATCCTTCAAATCCCCAAGTTCCTTCTCCAGCGTTTTCGGCCATTTTCCGCGGATACGCCAACGGGAGGTGATTTCGGCCGCGCTATATTGCACCACCACATCCGGGTCCGCATGTTTGCGTCCAATGATTATTCAAAAACGCGAATGAGTTCTGAATAGCGAATGTATGTATAATGGCACACTGTTGTTCCAACTCCCGAGAGGTCCCGGCGTCGATGGAGCCTGTCCAGAGCTGTCCTCATTTGGCCATCTCTGAATTTTTCGATATGATCAAGTCATGGCGGTTTGGTGGGGACTCTGTTTGGGAGAAAGACTTCATTGAGGAATTGGGAGAATCGGCTTCCGACCTGGAGGGTATATCAGTCCCCCGACTGGTGATAATGCAAGGAACAAGCATCAACTCGCGGATGATCCAGGCGTCGACCTGGTCTGGGACCATCCCCGTCACCAGCGCGACCGCAGTGTTTTTTCTCGTCTGGGAGCACTTTAGTAAAGAGGGTGGCTAGACGATTGGCTGCTCGCAAGAGGCCATCTGGACGTCTAAGTACTCGCGGTCGGGGCAATCCCAAGTCTTTTTCTGTAGACGGGCAAGAGCGCAGGTAAGGTAATACACGCTCGACCGCAGTTCGACCGAGTCCGTGGCCATGATGGCGGGCACCTTAGCGCGTCTGTAGGTCCCACAGCTTGAACTGGATGAATTATTGGAGAGAGAGTTTTGCAGCCAGTTCAACATGATCCAGAAACCGCCGCGTCGCGCAAAGCCCGGTATAAGCCAGAGACGACTAAGGGCTATTCAAAGACGAGGCTTAATGTATTCGACACCGATAGATAGCTCAGCGCTCAGGGTGGGAGTCATGTTCAAGTTGTGTGAACTTCAACGTGACTTTGATCATTTAGGCTCTCATCGCGTCGCGTCGCGTCGTGTCGTCCCAGGCCGCTCCTTTGCCCGAGAGATACATACTCTCAATTGACCAAGATATGAACAGATTGTTCATTCAGATTGGAGTGATTAAATACACTAGTTGTTCGTCATGAGTGGTATTATACATGTGGGTATCCGATTCTGCGGAACGGTCTAATAGGTAGCACCTCCTCTCCCGGCTCTCCGGCGGTGGCGCCGCCCGCCGGAAGCTCTTGAGCCACAACGGCAGCACAGAATGTCGACGATCACATCGAAGATGGTTACAATAACCTGAAAAATCCAGAGTGAGTACATCGGATGGATGGGATTGGAAAGAATGAACGCACGGTGGTGATGGCCCCGACGATGGTCATTATCACGTTTGCGATAGCGGAGATGATAGCATTAATGCCACGGCCGATTGCGCTGAAGATGGAACCCTATAGAAAACAATGAGGGAGAGCCGATGAAAATGAGACGAGGACATGCCATGATGATTTAGGTGATTCAAGTAGTTCGTAAAGTGGTTCGTGAAGTAGTGGGTGTTTTGTTTGATAATTTATTGAAGGACGGCCGTCCTTTTATACCACAAACTTTTCATCCATGACGACAGTTGTGGATCATCGAGCAATGGTGGAGCCTCGGAGCAGAACGTGTGCGTGCAATGTGCATTTTTGCTGTCGAAAATTCTCGAAAATTCTCGAAACACCGGGCCGGGGGCTCCGAATAGCCATTTTGGCGGCCGAGTGGGGTATGGGCATGTAAGTAGCAACAAGTGAGACGGAGGCCCTCGTGCCAGAATCACCCCAACCCAAACTCTGTGGGGAGCGTAAAAGCAATGCGATCAGAAATGATTGGGGGTTTGATGGAGCGGAGTTACCTTTTGACACTGACAGCTTCCCGGGACCTGCTTCAATCGTGACATCACTCGCGTGTTTCTGTAATACATAAAAGTACTAACGACGCGTCAGTGAGCCCGAACCAACAGGAGGGATAACAACTTTAGAGAGCGAAGCTGCCAATCTCTCGCAAAACTAGTCCACAGATCATATCTTACCCCCAAGACAAGAACAAAGACCGCTTATTTCGCACGACTACGGTTGCCAACAAGTCCACGCTTTGAATTGTTTGGCCGGGCCCCCGATTTTCGTGTTTTTTCCCTTTTCTTTTTCATGTATTTACACCTCTATGCACCTTTTCCATGATCTATGGACTAGTATACACCTCCTACCCTCCACCAGGCATCGAATCCGATGCATCCAACGCACGAAAAGGGCAGTGGCACCCAGAGGTGATCGGCTACATTGATCCGAATATTCCCGCTTCCAGATTTGGAAGTATATCCGAAACCATCTCATCTCAAAGTACTACCGAAATCACTCTATTCTGGAGCAATTTAGGACTTCTATAGACCATAGATAGCTTGAGTACAACTCATAACATGGTTATTCTTGTGAGTCAAGCAAATGAGGCTTTTGTCAACAAGTCCGAAGAATCCGATGACCCTGGCACGTGGCCCTTACGTTGGTTCCATCAATGCTGAACTGCCACCTCTTGGGTGCCACTGCCTTCTTCTCGTGTCAGATGCATCGGATTCGATGCCTGGTGGAGGTAGGAGGTGTATACTAGTCCATAGATCATGGAAAAGGTGCATAGAGGTGTAAATACATGAAAAAGAAAAGGGAAAAACACGAAAATCGGGGCCCGGCCAAACAATTCAAAGCGTGGACTTGTTGGCAACCGTACACGACTCGGTCCGCAAATTATTATACCAGCTGGGTTCAGAGCGGCAAAGCCCCGATTTACTTCCATCACGCCACAACGCTAATTTTGCAGCTATGAGACCACCGGACATACATCATGACTTTGGCTGTGAGATAGGTATATGAACCCACTTCAACGCTCCCAGGTCATTTCACCCACACCTAATCCAGAATGTCATCTACGACTACTGAGCGATCTTGCTTCATCGGGATCCACAAGGCGCCTCCGGACCTCTCAAGGGAGGAGTTCGAGGCCAAGGCAGGGGCGATTGTGGACGCTATTGTCGCCCTGCCCGTGGTCCAGAAGAATCTCCTCAAATTAGAAATTGTGAAGTATTTGACGATCCAAGTTCTGCCTGTGCTGATATTCCGTTTGCGGGCAGATATCTCAAAACACGTTGATGGGAAAGCATATGGAAGTTCTTGGGCTCCCAGAACCGGCACCCACTGTGTTGATGTCGTTTGAGTACGAGGTACAGTTTGAAACTTGGTTTTATCGCTCTTAGGATATTATTAACTTCTGCAACGAAGAGTCTGGACAATCTCGACGCGGTATGTGTCCAATTTCCCTGAGTATGAAGCAGGTTAAGTTCACACTCGTCTTTCTTAGATGTTGAAAGACCCGGCACTGCGGAAGGTCTTTGAGGAGTCCGATGACTTCGGCTTCCGCAAGCACGCTACTGCTTACGCGGCGGATGTCTACACAAAAGTCGACGTCTCCGACGTTACTGCAGGCGCCACTGTGATAGGTGTATTCACCTCCCCGCCCCAGTTTTCCGAGGACCAACTTAGGCAGAAAATCAAAGAAGTGATGGACAACATCACCGACCAGTCCATCCAGAATCTTTTTTCGCATTACTCAGTGGTAGATCCATCACTCTTCCTGAACAGTAGCTTACAATCTGACGTCCAAAATGATTATCAGTGGATGCAGAACGACGCGGTGGAGAAGCATCTACTTGCGCTGGGATTTCCAGCGCCTAAGCCCCTCGTCGTCGTCCGCTGCGAGACCCAGGTATTGCGGATTCATCTTGCGCGAGGCTGTTCTGAATCTCACTTTCCAGCATTTGAATCACGTGAAGGAGGTTGGTTGGGCTATATTTTTGATACTTCGAGTTGTGCTTAATTTGTTTCTAGATTTTTGAACATTCAGAAGTCTCGCGGCTGGCAAAGGAACTCATTCGGGATCTTGGCTTCCACCGAGACAGTGACAGCGTCACAGAGAGCTGTTGCTTCTCTGGAGATGTCGCGACAAAACTCAACAACTATTGAATGGAGTCGCGTATTTGCGGATGAAGTGTACTTATAGGCCTCAATGCTACTTGAAGCCTCCCCACTTTTTAGGCTTCAATTTTCACTCGCCGATTTTGTCGCGAATCCCAGAAACACAGCCCGATTTATGAAAGACACACCTTCAAGTTCATTCGGGCGGCGTTATTTTCAATCTGTCACGCGGAAATGAAGCGTATCGAGTACCAGACTTAAAGCCTCGTGACCTCATGAGGCTTCAATTTTTGTTTTTCGTTACTCACCTTCATTCCGTCGATGTTACTTTCAAACATGGTCTTATGTCTTGTCTTATGTACTTTCTGAGATCGGAGCCCGTTCATGGAATCCGCCGTCTTAAATCCACGTAATTATTGTATACCGGCTCATTTTTTGCTCTCAACCTATCCCCCGTTCCGCCCGCATTGCGTCTTGGTTGAACTTGGGTTGAACTTTAGATTGCACATGTTTGGAGATTCGGCATCTCGTCGGGATGATCGCCCGAGCCACTTGCCTTTTTCTACCATGTAAATTGACTGACGATATTCGACATCAATTCCCGAAACTCCCTGCAAACGATGCTTGCCTGTTCCCCATTTAGCGATCCTTACGGCCCTGCACGACGATCTCAGAGTCGTGGTTCTTTGCTCGATAGCGACCGCGTCTTGCTGCGCCCAAACTGCGCCGCTCTGAGCTTTTTTCAGCCGGCAACTTTTAAAATGTATTTTATTCTCCTGGCTTTCGGAGGCGCTTTCGGGTTGCCGCTCCAGCGCCTACCTCTCTCTCTTCACGAAGTTCTAAAGCACATTCTGCGGGGTATGTAATTTGTTTATCCAAACCACGACAGATATCGCGATTGCCGAACTTGGGCTATCGGCCGACCATTTTTTTCCTCTGAGGATCGAAGCTAGGACAAGATTTCTTGACGTTTCCCGGTCTCCAGATTTGCATTCCCTCTCACGCGACTAGCTTTTGCCTTTCACCATTCTCATATCTAGGGACCGTGGAGGAAATGTCCCTTGCCCCGTGCCCTTACACGTGGATTTCTTCCTTTTCGCGTGCACAGTTCGCTGATCCTCTTCTTAGTTTGTCCTCATACTTCTTCTCTGCAAGCCCCGACGCCCTGCTCGTCAATTTCCGACGTGAGGTTAGTCTTCACCCGAGTAATAATTGCGAACCTCCCGTAATGTAATATCCTGCAGGACCACAGCGCCCAGGGATTACGTACCCTCGACCTTTGCTCAGTACCAACTCGCTTGTCTGACTTGTTCCCGACTCACGAATCCCCAATATCACTTCGCACTTGCGCTAGCTGATCCGCAAATAAAGTTCGGGTACGCCGGGCATCTCAAACGCTCCTGGTGGGGTTCCTGAGCCATTTTAGCCTACATCCAGTTTGTCGGTCGGGATTCAGCGCACAAGGACGATCCTGCTGGGACGCAAATGATGTCGTACTCTGACCCCTCCCCACAAAACTTTCTGCTTATGATTGAAAATTCCTCTGCGCTGGCTGCCTTTTGGCCCGACCTCCGAGATTGTTATTTGCCAAGACTCGTCGAGCAATTGAGCGGCACTGTTCCCGCTCACCTGGTATGTCCCTGGTCTTTTCTCTGGCATCTGGTATAAACCAATAACCATTGGGATTGAATCCTACAGACCAATATATTTCTCTCGGAAAGCCGCCCCATCTTCCACGACTTTCAGAGTTCCAGTACCAAACAGTGCAGCAGCCTCGAGGCCGGCCTGTCAGAGTGTCGGTTCAGTTACGAGCCAGATAACCGATTGTCTGTCGCCCAGATTCAGGATAGTATCGAGGTCAGGCATTTAAATTCGCTGGCATATATCCAGCGCTGAATGATTTTGAAAGTTTCTTTCGTCTGCGCCGACGAATCAGATGCGTCATTTAATCATCGTCGCTGCAACTGCTCCAAAGGACTTTGGGATTGGACATATGCCGTTCGACCCGTGGAATGAGCTGGCGAAGATGCTCACCAAGGTACCAACCGTTGTGATTCGGTTCATCTCCGAAAATTCTGAATCTTTTGCCAGGAGGAAGTGTACCTGCATTTGGCGCTTACCTCAAACTTGAGGTCGGGATGTCTGCCGAATTTATTTCAGCAAACAGTAAGCTACCCACTCTGCCCCGAAGCGCCGTTCCTAATTTCCATCCAGCTCAAATGGCAACGACACAACGAAGAGCCCTTGTGGCTGCCAAAATACTCGACCGCCCTGATCTTCCGCGTATCTGCCCCGCAATCTTACCCTGACTCTGGTCCGTCGTCTTTCATTCATCTTCCCACTCCCGGCATCGGACTCACTTCCGGCTTCAGTTCAGGTTATCTCAGAGACAAAGGTACGTAAAGAACGAACGGCTAAGCTCGTCCTCCTTATATTAATCAACCTGAGCAGTCGGCATGCCCAGTGTCCCGGGCGCAGGGCGACCTCGCGCCGGATATCTACACCAAAGCGCCGCTCGACGACATTCCGGCTGAATCCCCAAGCCTGGTTTCCCAGTTACAGCAAGTTCACGGGCTGACGAAGAAGAAAGTGTACGGCACCAAGCCCGCGCGCATTCCATTCATCATGGAAGAAAGGATTCACGACCCGTACCGCAAGGCCCCGAGCCAGGCCCCTTCCATTTCATTAGCCCCAGCCCCGCCTTCATTAATGCGCGGCAGCCGATCGCGATCCAACTTGAAGGCCGACCGTGCCTTTAGCTCGCGGCTGCAACGGATCGTCGAGCCATATCCTACTGTGCAGCAGTGGCAGCAGCAGCCGGTGTCTCCCACAGAGGGAGATTCGCCGGGCCACTCTCCGTATTCGTCATCGACACTCTCATCGCCTTCGTCACCGGTCGCACAGATGCCTGCGGCCGAAGGCTACCCTTACGCGCTCAGCGCTCCGGGGAATGTACATTCGACGCTACCCGCAGATCTCGACCTCGCCTGGGCAGCGAAAGCCGATGATGTGGGTTTCCCGTACGATTCGCTCCTGGGCTGCGGCAGCAACAGCTCTTCTTACTTCCCGTCCTCTCAGTCGTCTTTCCACCAAGACGCGACGGCGTTCCAAGGGATCCACGCCCCGCGCGAGATCACATCGACGTCCCCCACCTTCAACACCATCCCCCCGCTCGACTCTCCCAGCTATCCAATGCCATCCGCAGACTTTGGAGGAGGCTTCTACGACGAGCAGGCTGGATTCGCGGCTCCCCTCTCTCCAACAACGACGACACACTTCCACGTGCCCGCACCCTGCCTCGCCCTTCCCGCAACGCAGATGGACGACCTCCTCTTCGTGTCTACCGCTGGCGCTGGCGCGTCGCCAATGCAAATGCACACTCTGCCTCTACCGCCGACGTCGATCTTCCCCCCGATGGCACCCCGCGCATTCCAAGATCGCGACGCGGCTTCCGTAACCTTGAGCATACCGCCACCGAACGCGACCGCGCACGCGATGTATCCACATCCAAACCTTCTTTCTAACGCCGCACGCGTGGCTGCGTCATCACGAAGAGACGCTGCCTTCGCGTCTTCCTCTTCCTTGACGGGTTGGGCCGGGTGATTCGCCTCTCGAGTCTCTGAAAAAGCTTTTCTTATTCTTCTTTCTTTTGTGGTTTTGATCTCTGTATGTGCTGTTTGTATTGCTGTCTATCTGCGTATCTTCGTGCATTTCCTTCCAATGTCACTGTAGGCTTTGCACTGCGCAGAAAGGGAGGGGGAGGGGACCGTGCAATGTCATTTTAGTGCAGTCCCAATCCAATACAAACGGACGGGAAGGGCCCCTACAGAATAAAGTTACAGATGCTAGACAGCCAACTCCTACTGTGTTTGCTCGGCATAGATCTGGGGTGACAAAGTCAGCTTCCGGGAACGAAAGGGAATCAAGAGGGCGCCGAAAGGCACGAAAAGTAGGCAACAGGCCAACGAAACGCACCTTAATCGTCTTATCCGCCCCGCCCGTAATCAGCCGCGTCCCTGTCATATCGAACGTCGAGCAGAAGACCCCCGCCTCAGCCTCGAGCGACCCGGGCTGCGGGACGTCCTCCATCGTTTGGAAGGACGTGCCGGTGTTATAGTCCCAGAGGGTTATGGAGCCGTTATCCGCTGTGGAACCGTCAGATCAGGTCGAAGGCAAGGAAAGGAATGCAAGGTAGAATGGGTCGCCAGCGGCGCGCACAGCGTTATAAAGTAAGATTTGGCCCTCCCTCCATTGGATACGCCTCCTCGACGTTCGTATACCACGGTACCCCTCGTTTTCCTCGCGGCCGGTTCATCCCCGCCGTCACGAGCCCATCCTCCTTCAGCGAACTCCCTCACACCGCTTGAAAGCTCTTCTCCAACTCGGAGGGCACCCGCGGAGGACACCCGCATCCCGCAGCGCGCCTCGCAGGTAAGAAACAAAGGAATATAGGTGCACTTACCTCCCGAGAAAAACACCCCCTCAGCATTCACCGCGAGCGTATTCACAATCGCGCTGTGCCCACTGAAATTACACACGAATGTGCCCTCGGGGCACTTCCACTTCTTGATGTTGTTGCCCCCCGCGGAGCCCGACGCGAAGGAGTACTCGGTCGGGTGGATCGCGAGCGCGCGGACGGACTTTTTGTGGTGCGTGAGGGTGACGCGCGTCTTGCCCGCGGCGAGGTCCCAGAGACTAGCGACGTATGCATGAGCATGTATACGGGGAAGGCGAGGAATAAGAGGAAGGGTAGGGTAGGCGAAGTACAAGAGGCAAGAGGGAAGGCGGACGAGACGCACCGGACTGTCGAGTCCATGCTGCCGGTGATGACCTGCGGGTCGGACTCCTGGCACTTGACGTCGGCGACGGTCGCGGTGTGGCCCGAGAGGACGTGGATCTGCGCCTTGGTGCGCATGTCCCACACGCGCGCGGAAGCGTCACGGCCGGCGGTGACGAGCACGTCGAGCGTGGGATGAAGCGAGAGCGCGTACACGCCCGAGAGGTGACCATGGTAGTGCCGGATGATCTTGTTGGATTCCAGATCCCAGCAGCGGACCATCTACGTAGGTAAGGGTCAGTCGAAAAAGGCAATCTGGTAAAGAGTGCAGCGCACCTTGTCTTCACCGCAGGAGAAGAGATACGGGTGACGCGAAGACACTGCGAGCCCCCGGACCGTCGAGATGTGGCCCGTCAGCGAGAGCTTCAGCTCACCCGAGGCCAGGTCCCAAATCTTGATGACCCGGTCGCCGGCACCGGTGGCAAACCACTGGTTGCCCGGTTCCACCGCGACACTCCGCACCCAGCCCAGATGGCCCGATATTACACGCACGAGCTTCCATGGCGCGTGGTATGTAGGCTTTATCGTCCGCGTCGTTTTATGGAGCGTGAGTGCTTGCGAGAGCTTGGACGCGGACTGGAATGTCGAGGGTTGGGATATCGGGGTATTGTCTATTGCTGCGATCATTCGGGAGGTGTTATTGTCCGCCGAGGCTGCAAGACGAGGGGCGTCAGTCAATAAGCATCGACAGTGAATGGAGACAAACGTACGTCCTGCGGTGATCATTTTACGCGCCACATCCCGGGGACGCGAGGGCCCAACCGGTCCCTGTTGAGAGAGAAGGGCCGGCGGAAGTTCCTTGAAGTCTCTGTACTCGTCGTGGATTTTGACTGACAGACGTATCCGTGTACTGCGGGAGATATAAGCCCCGAATCATCACAAATTAAGGTATAAAACCTTTTCTCGTCGTCTCTGAGACCCTCGTCTGGACAAGACTCGAAGATATCCCGTGTGCGTTTCGCGCTTTGGCGGAAAAGAGGATCAAGCGGTGGAAGAGTAGCCATGGTCATGGTTGCGTTCAAGCTCGGTGCAAGTATTCACACAAGACGCCGTGAAAGCAGAACGCCGTGAAAGTAGAACCAACGATGAGGACGGAAGGGAGACCAAAGCAGCACGTGACTGTTCGCGTCGCGTCCGCTCCTTGTATGAGTTCCTCTGCGTCTCCTTAATTCATGTCAACTACCCGCAGTAAACTATCCTGCCATGTGCCCAAAGCATTTGGTATATAGCAAGATTAAGATACAGCGTAGATGCACAACAATAAGTATGAGATTACGAGCCCAGTCCCAGTCCCAGTCCGTTCCAACGTGTGTGTGTCATGCCCCGTCGTGGCCTAGAAAAAACCGTCAGTGAAATGCGGAAAGGAAAAGGAAGAAGGAAACGCACCACTCTCCCCTCGTCCATTCGTCGTGTCGTTTTATGTCCGACTCGGTCACCGTCGGCCGTGTAGTCGCCAAACTCTTCAAAAAGTCGGCGAGGCGCAACGGCGGCTCGAGCAGCTCGTCTGACTCGATGTCCGTCCAGCTCTTCTCCACCGCGTCGGGGTCCCCGGGCGAACACGGCGTCCACTTCGCCCCGTCCTCCGTGCGCTTAAAGTGCGTCGCACCCAACACCTTCCGCACCGGCTGCATCAGCGCGTCCCGCACAATAATCGATATATCCGAGCCCGAGAAGCCCTCCGTCTGGTCCGCCAGCACGCGGTAGTCCTTCGGCGCCATCTCGCACGGCGTCTCGCCAACATGGAGCTCGAACATGTGCCGCCGCGCCTCAGGGCCGGGGAGCGGGATGTATATGCGCTTCTCGAAGCGCCGCTTGATGGCATTGTCGAGCTGCCACGGGATGTTCGTCGCGCCGAGAACGAGCACGCCCGTGTCGTCGTGTCCGACGCCGTTCATCTGCACGAGAAACTCGGTCTTGATGCGCCGCGAGCCCTCGGACTCGCCTTCGTTCCGCGAGCCGGCAAGAGAGTCGATTTCGTCGATGAAGATGATGGAGGGCTTGGATTCACGCGCGAGCTCGAAGAGCTGTTTGACGAGTCTGGAAAGCGGTCTGAGTTGCAAACAAAGGATGAACGGAGGAAACTTACCGCTCCGAGTCGCCCTGCCACTTGCTGACGAGGTCACTGGAACTGACGCTGAAGAACGTGCTCTTGGCTTCGGTGGCGACGGCCTTGGCCAGATAACTCTTGCCTGTGCCGGGTGGGCCGTATAGCAGGATACCTCTCCATGGTGTCCGCTTTCCGGTAAAGAGGTGCGGAAATTTAATCGGCAAGATAACAGCCTCTTTCAGCGAAGCCTTGGCGCCTTCGAGACCCGCAACGTCGTCCCACTTGACGTTCGGCTTCTCGGATACGATCGCCTGCGAGAGCGCACCGCGCAGCTTCTCCAGTTCGGGGTCGGACGAGTCGTCTCTAAGGGCAAGAAGCGTGAGCCACAGGCTGCTCGTCTAGCGCGATAAAACAAAGTCGCGCACTTCTTCGTGCCACCGCCCGAGCCATTAGCGACTGCAGCCTTCTTCTTCTCCCCGTTCACCAGATGCTCCTTGAGGGTTTCCGCGCGCGCCAGATACTCGTTAATTTTTGCACGGATGAGAGAGCGCGATTTCTCGTTTTTCTCGTCTTTAGAACAACCGTTGGCAAGCGAGTACAAGGAGAATACGTGCCACCTACATTTCATTGCGAGCATGAAATAGTCAAGCGAGTTCTGGTATTGCTTGTAGGCCTCGGCATAGTTCTGCTTGACGTCCTCCTCGATGGCCCGTTGTACGATTTCGATGGCGCGCTGCACGGCGTCAACAAGAGTTCATGGACGCGCAGATTTCACGTACGTCGAGGTTAGACATGGCTGCGGCAAAGGAGCAAAGGAGGTGTCGTAAACCCAAGACGGAATCGATCGAATCATTTGATCATGTTTGCCCAAGTCTTTCTTACTTTCTTACCACCACCACGCCACACACAAAACACCACATAACGGGAAGAAAAGCATCCCACTGGACATAGAGCTCAAGATGAAAAACAGCAAATGCACTCAAAAACACGGTTCAAGGGAATAAAATCATCGCATTGACCGGGAGATCGAGATGGGGATGGGGACGGAGAAGGAAAAAGAGAACGGTTCGTGCTAGGTGGTGATCGTCGGCGTCATAGTATTTTACGAAAATCAAGGATTCACTGGCCAATCTGATTTTCTAGTTCGAGACAGATTGTGAGAATTGTACAGGGATTATTTAATGGAATCCGCCTTGATCCCATTATTTCCATTGCGCCGCAAATCTTTACCCCGCAACCGCAAGATATTTTACAAAGTAGGTGGAGTATTTTTCTGACTTTCACAGAGGGATTAGGGTACGACAACCTTAAAAATACCCGGTCAAGGGCAAGGGAGAGAGGTCTGAAGTACGGCAGTCAGCCTCGGGCGCCCAGTCAGGGGTGGAAAAATGAGGTATGTTCTGCAATCCCCAACATTCTCGCTCAGAACTCATTAGAGCTCAACAAGATTGAAAGGTTAGGTCAAATAAAATTTATTGCTGAGTGA
Organism: Mycena olivaceomarginata; assembly: GCA_029378375.1. NCBI lineage: Eukaryota > Fungi > Basidiomycota > Agaricomycetes > Agaricales > Mycenaceae > Mycena > Mycena olivaceomarginata. The sequence goes on along the minus strand of JARKIC010000746.1, from coordinate 40,797 downwards.
AGAATACATTCAAGACTCAAAATCCGAAGACACGCGCCGCGCGCTCTTTTTGTATCATGCCCCGTCTCGCCCGTCTGCCCCGTCTGCCCTGTCCTGTCTGCCTCGTCTGCCCCGTCTGCCCCGTCTGCCCCGTCTGCCCTGTCCTGTCTGCCCCGTCTGCCCCGTCTGCCCCGTTTGCCCCGTCGTGGCCCCGTTGTGGTCTGAAAACCCGTGAGTGAAATGTGAAGAGAAAGGAAGAAAACAGACCACTCTCCCTCGTCCACTCGTCGTGTCGTTTTATGTCCGACTCAGTCACCGTCGGCCGCGTGGTCGCCAAACTCTTCAAAAAGTCGGCGAGGCGCAACGGCGGCTCGAGCAGCTCGTCCGACTCGATGTCCGTCCAGCTCTTCTCCACCGCGTCGGGGTCCCCGGGCGAACACGGCGTCCACTTCGCCCCGTCCTCCGTGCGCTTAAAGTGCTTCGCACTCAACACCTTCCGCAATGGCTGCATCAGCGCGTCCCGCACAATAATCGATATATCCGAGCCCGAGAAGCCCTCCGTCTGGTCCGCCAGCACGCGATAGTCTTTCGACACCATCTCGCACGGCGTCTCGCCGACGTGGAGCTCGAACATGTGCCGCCGCGCCTCGGGGCCGGGGAGCGGGATATATATGCGCTTCTCGAAGCGCCGCTTGATGGCGTTGTCGAGCTGCCACGGGATATTCGTCGCGCCGAGGACGAGCACACCGGTGTCGTCGTGCCCGACGCCGTTCATCTGCACGAGGAACTCAGTCTTGATGCGCCGCGAGCCCTCGGAGTCGCCTTCGTTCCGCGAGCCGGCAAGAGAGTCGATTTCGTCGATGAAGATGATGGAGGGCTTGGATTCACGCGCGAGCTCGAAGAGCTGTTTGACGAGTCTGGAAAGCGGTCTGAGTTGCAAACAAAGGATGAACGGAGGAAACTTACCGCTCCGAGTCGCCCTGCCACTTACTGACGAGGTCACTGGAACTGACGCTGAAAAACGTGCTCTTGGCTTCGGTGGCGACGGCCTTGGCCAGAGAACTCTTGCCTGTGCCTGGTGGGCCGTACAGCAGGATACCTCTCCACGGCGTCCGCTTGCCAGTAAAGAGGTGCGGAAATTTAATCGGCAAGATGACAGCCTCTTTCAGCAAAGCCTTGGCGCCTTCGAGACCCGCAACGTCGTCCCACTTGACGTTCGGCTTCTCGGATACGATCACCTGCGAGAGCGCACCGCGCAGCTTCTCCAGTTCGGGGTCGGACGAGTCGTCTCTAAGGGCAAGAAGCGTGAGCCACAGGCTGCTCGTATGGCGCGATAAACAAAGTCGCGCACTTCTTCGTGCCACCGCCCGAGCCATTAGCGACTGCGGCCTTCTTCTTCTCCCCGTTCACCAGATGCTCCTTGAGGGTGTCCGCGCGCGCCAGATACTCGTTAATTTTTGCACGGATGAGGGAGCGCGATTTCTCGTTTCTCTCGTCTTTAGAACCGTTGGAAAGTGAGTCCAAGGAGAATGCGTGGCACCTACATTTCATTGCGAGCATGAAATAGTCAAGCGAGTTCTGGTATTGCTTGTAGGCCTCGGCATAGTTCTGCTTGACGTCCTCCTCGATGGCCCGTTGTACGATTTCGATGGCGCGCTGGACGGCGTCAACGAGGTTCCATGGACGTGCAAATTTCACGTACGTCAAGGTTGGGCATGACTGCGGGAAAGGTGCGGAAGAGATGTCCACCGCCCGAGCCATTAGCGACTGCGGCCTCCTTGTTCTTCTCCCCGTTCACCAGGTGCTCCTTGAGGGTTTCCGCGCGCGCCAGATACTCGTTAATTTTTGCACGGATGAGAGAGCGCGATTCCTCGTTTTGCTCGTCTTTAGGACCGTTGGAAAGTGAGTCCAAGGAGAATGCGTGGCACCTACATTTCATTGCAAGCATGAAATAGTCAAGCGAGTTCTGATATTGCTTGTAGGCCTCGACATAGTTCTCCTTGACGTCCTCCTCGATGGCCCGTTGTACGATTTCGATGGCGCGCTGGACGGCGTCAACGAGAATTCATGGACGTGCAGATTTCACGTACGTCGAGGTTGGACATGGCTGCGGCAAAGGAGCAAAGGAGGTCTCGGTACAACACTGTCGTAAACTAGGAGAGCAATATGGGAGGGTGTGTGTGGTTCGCTTCAAGTTGTTCTCTATTCAATGTTTGTCAATTTACTAGTTTCGACAGCTGAGCAAGCGCGACTGGTTCGTGATAGGCATCGGGTAGTGTTGTGATTGCCCTTGGTTAGCAAACATTGAAACAAGTCGGACATGTCAAAGACTCAAAACCTCTTTTCATCCTTTCACCATTTCCTCTTCTGTCACCGCTTTGTCCGCCTCAGTACATATAGACCCTGCGGGCGCAGAGAAGATTTATTGTCTCACACTACACTCACAGGTAAGTTACTTCATTCTCATTGTCTCACACTGCGAATTAGACCTCGTCGTCGTCGCTCGATAATTTTTACCCCACCCACCATCCCTATTCCATTCTCACATAAATTTATCTACTCGCTATTTTACATGTCCCTTATGACGTTTTAGGCGTCACATTATTCATTTTGGAAGAAAAATCTCTCGAGGCAAAAAAAAAAAACTTGGGCTCAGATCACAGAATGATTCCATATCACATCTATGTATACTAGGTACCTATATCATGCATCTCCCCGCAGGAATAGGGCTTTAATCAGGTAGAGAGAGGGCCTTCGGATGAATCGGTCGACATCAGCACAGCCCCTGTATTAATTTTCCCTATCGCTATCGCAGCGCCGACACCGTCTCTGTAAGAATCAACATTCCGCATCTACATTGCAAGTCTATGTTAGATCAAAGTGGGAGAGTGCCCTTTACGGTATGCGGGATGGGCACGGTTTGATTTCCGATTGCCGGTTCAATCTTGCCGGTGTCCATCAAGTTGACGGATTTCTGATCACAAACACTTGCTTTTCTTTAGTCTATTTTTTTGGTAGTAGTGGTCATTCCTGCAATACCAATGTCAAATCTGAGTATGCACAGTTTATCCATATGCCATCATACTGCTTCTCAAATATTTGTGGGAAGCCTTGCCCACTGTGCCCAGATTGGATGGGCAAGAGAAATACGCATCCTCATCTTCATACAATATTCTGATTACATTACCACACCCACAGCTGTACCGTACTGTACATCTTCACCTCAGATTCAAAGCTCAATGTCATCGGTTTTCATTTCAAGGACTGTGATTACATCTAGATGATGACACAGTGGCTGTGCCATCTCGGCACCTTCCGAAGGTCTGTTTTGCCCTCGCTCTACCTGATTATAGCCCTATTCCGGTGGGGAGATGCATGATATAGGTACTTAGTATACGTAGATGTGATATGAAATCATTCTGTGATCTGAGCCCAAGTTTTTTTTTGCCTCAAGAGATTTTTCTTCCAAAATGAATAATGTGACACCTAAAACGTCATAGTCCCTCGTAGCTAGGCTTGAGTCGGATCCATGATCGGCCCGTCTGCTCGATGTCTTCCTCGATGGCCCGTTGTACGATTTCGATGGCATGCTGGACAGCATCAGCGAGAATTCATGGACATGCAGATTTCACGTATGTCGAGGTTGGCGGCAAAGGTGCACACTGCAAAGGAGGTGTCGTAAACCCAAGACTGAATCGATCAAATCATTTGATCCTGTTAGATTTGAGAGCCCAAGTCTTTCTTACCACCAAGTCCTCAAAAAATCTATCAGAAAGCCGCCCAGAATCGCTGATCCCCACACCAATTGAAAATCCCGATCTATTCTGCTTGAATTGTTCATTTGGAGCGACTTGGACCAACTTCACGATGTCTTTGCTCCTTGCAGTCTCTCTTCAAGTTGTTCGACCCAGCGGCATACACATACCCCTCCACTTCTCGTGTCTTTTTGGGCCCTTACCCTTCCTCTCCCCGCTGCCTCCGACTTTTCACAGCATAGAAGATGATAGGACATCACCCGTTGAAGATCGAGGTTTTCAAGACAAGAACCGCCGCAATGTGGAAACCGAGGCTCACAGCAACATCCGAACCGGCCTCTTTATTCTGACTCCGAGTCAAAACCGCGACTGTTCGAGCAAACGATGTAATCCAAAGCGATGTCAAGATATAATTACGATCTGGATGGTTTTGGAACTCGGGAGGGATTGAGGGCCGATGTGTTTCTCCTCGCGTTAGGAAGGCGTGCAAGAGGTCTAAAGGAATATCCAGGAAGAAGAATGACTGCGGTGGCTATCCTATGCGATGCGAATCGGTGTGAATTGGCCCTCAAAGTCGCTTTGCGTTTCAGAACTGCGGCGCGCAAGCGGATCGCTTCAGCAAGATTGAACAACTGCTGGCTCTTGAATATTAATCCAAGTTTTCCTTGACAAGAAAATAAACATCCTCGCAATGCAATGTGATCCAATAAACTCTTGACGTGGCAGCCTGAGCTTGAGGCACTTTCCTGAGAGATTTTGGTTCTTTGGACGCTGCTGAACTGGAGCTTCGCCGTAGCCCTGGGCGCCCATTTGCGACCGCTTCGCAGCAGCCAGATCACCAACTTGGAAAGGCTTGAGGGATTGATCGATCGAGCGGCTTGAGTGCATAAATAAGCGCCAACGTCAGCCACTTCGCATTCGCTCTTCCCCCACCACCACCACACTCTCTACCCACCCACACACCTTCTTTAAGACGTCTACATTCTCCCTTGTGTTCTCTCCGTACGTCATGGCCCTCTGGCGCCTCGTGCGCGCACTCTTCGGCGGGTCTCACCGCGAGGCAGACGTGGAAGATGGGACCTTTCAAGTCCACTTCCCCGGTAAGCGTCCTGGTCTCTCTTCCCGGCATTCCCATCTAACGCCTCGCTCTCTAGCCAAGGAAGTTGCTGTTGTTGCAGGTATGCCCTCCGCATCCTACATGCATATTATTGTCTTATACGTCGCTATAGAGTCCGTTCCTACCTTCAAGCCAGACACGAACGGCGTGCCTATGTTGGTCCTTGCACCTATGGCGGTCGGGGCCGCCCACCTCAGAACTCAAGCCTTCCCTGGCGCGCGGCTCATTCCCATGGTCGTCGCCACACCACCGCCCGTCGAGCACAGCACCCGGCCAAGAAGGACGAGCCTCTCAAGCCCCTCGACGCCGGCCAGCTCCCCCTCCGGTCAATTACGAACACCGTGCCCCGTCGTGTCGGAAAGGCGCCTTCCAAAGCCCGAGTGCAAGAGAAGGAGAACATCCGGGACCACCCCAACACTCCCTGTCTCTCTCACCGCAGCGTCGTCGACCTCGTCCCGTCCCGTCCCGTCCACCCCCGTCCAGTCCAAGGTCGTCAAAGTAGCCGAGCCGGCGTCCAGCGATTGGGAACACGAGAAGGCCTTGCAACCAAAGCAGGCCCGAGAATGGTCTGACTCGGTGAAAGCCCGGCGCCAGTCACTCCCCGTCCCGCCAGCCGCCACCCCCGTCAATCTCACTCACCACGCCTCGGTTCCGGCCCGTATCCCCCTCGCTGACCGACTCCGCCGCGCCGCCGTTGGGTGCGCATCTCAGCCGCCAGCAGTCCGACTCCCGCCAGCCAGCTTGTCGTCCACCTCGCTAGCATCGGCCACGTCCTCCGAGTCGATCGCGCACATTCTTGGGTCGGTCCTCGACACTTTTGAGGCGGACCTCAAGTCGCCCTTGTGGTTTGGGCTGTCGCAGTTCGGGGAGTATGGTGGCATAGGGTTTGGTGAGGTACAGCAGAACGGCGACGGGGACGAGGACGCTACGCAGAGCGACGACAACGCCTTCGACATCTAATCTCACTGGTCGGACGTCGTCTCCATCGACGCTTACGACTGCTAATCGCAACGCCGTCTTCACGGGCGCTCACTACGGTCAAATGATGGCTTGGCTACTCGCCCCGGACACCCGCCTCCTTCCTCCTTCCGCTTCTTGTGTTCGCCCTCTCCGTTGCCCGCCACCAACACCACAGCGCACACTCCGGCAATACACCGCACCCACAAAACATCAAAAACAGCATATAACCCCAAAAACAGGAACAACACATAACGGGAGGAAAAGCATCGCACTGGACGTGGAGCAGAAGATGAAAAACAGCAAATGCACTCAAAAACACGGTTCAAGGGAATAAAATCATCGCATTGACCGGGAGATGGAAATGGAGACGGAGACGGAGACGGAGAAGGAAAAGTAGAACGGTTCGTGCTAGGTAGTGATCGTCAGCGTCATAGTATTTTACGAAAATCAAGGATTCGCTGGTCAATAACTCAACCAATCGTGCGAAGAACCGCAGAGCGCAACACAGAGGAAGCGAGCTGTACAAAGATCCAGTCACAGTCTTGGGCGAGAGAGCTTGAGCAATGCTTGCGACAAGGCATGGCAGGTGGTCAAGTATCAATGTGCAAAGTTATAGATACAACATTTACCACCCCGTAAACTTCTCGTATAGTTCATCGTCGGTGAGTGATTGCCCCTTTGGCACCTGCACCCGTCGGTCTATTACTGTGTCTCGACATTAGACATGCAGAGAAAGAGGATAAAGTGACGCACTGGCCCTCAGCACCGCCTCAATCTCTGCGCGCACCGGTGCAGGGTTGGTGTGGGCCAAGGCTTTGTCCTCCTTAAGCATCTGTCGATATACACACCTCACTACAGATAACCATGAGTCAAAAACATGAAATGGGCATTGTGCAAACCCACCTTCTTTGTAGAGAGTCTTTGCTCTGGCACGCTCGTGTCTTCCCTTACGCTTCCTATGCCTTTTCTTTGCGGGTGCAGACCAACTCTTTGCAGTAGAGGCCGGCATGCACGTAGTACTTGACAACTTTGTGCCACAAATAGGGGTCGGCGTCGGAGTTTGATTTCCTGTACATGTCGTACATGTCATAATTGATGGTGTGCCTCAGGATGGAATGGAGACGGAGGAGAGGGGTTCGTGCTAGGTATAGTATTTTACGAAAATGAAGGGATTCGCTGGTTTCTACTTCGAGATTTCGAGATTGAGATTGTGAGCTGAGAGTTCGAATTGCATCGACCGACTAGGTGCCATCTCTTGTACTTACACCCGACACCGGCACCGAAAACCCACACCACGTACGCATGCCCTGTCCAATGTCCACCTCAACTCGCACCGCATTTATTAACAACACCGCACAATCAGTACCAAAGGCTAGCGTAGCGTAACATGTATGTAGCATAATCTTTTAGTCTATAGCGAACACCATCCGTTCCGTTTTGTGTCCTCGAGGAGAAGAGTAAGAAGGAGCCTAGAGCGGCTTGAGCGGGAGCTGCGTGCCAAAGACCGAGTCCCAGAATTTGCCTGTGGAAGTTGGTCAGCATCCGAGCGCTGGCGTCGGTCGCGAGAATTGGAAACGGTGCGGGCGCGCGAATGAAAACGAATCGCAGACACCAGAAATCGAAAAGTGATAGAATGGGGGTGGGTGGGATGGAAAACAAAACGCCAACGCAGGACTCACTCGTAACCCCGAAGCCCAGCTCAAAGTTCTTGTAGTGGTGCGCGAGGTGGTAGCGCTTCTGCTCGCGGAGGTACGCGGGGAGCTGCGTGTGGTGCAGCGCATAGTGCATGCAGTCGTAGAGGATGTCTGGAGCCGATACATCAGTACATATAAAGAACGAACACAAAGGACCCACAAAACGCAAACGCCCCGCTGATGATCCCGTTCGCGACCGCGGGGGGGAAGAGCTTGTGGGCCAGGGCGGTGAACGGCGCCTGCAGCGTGCTGAAGAGGATCGGCGGCATGACCAGGCGGAGGCGGTCCATCGGCAGATAGTGGTGCACGCCGTGCATGGTAAAGTGCAGCAGGATGGCGGTGGGGTGGTCGGGCAGGACGTTGTCGATGTGGAAGAGGAAGCGGTGGAGGGTGTACTCGAGGATCGTCCAGATGACGTTACCAGCGAAGAAGCAGGCGAGGGTCTAAGTGCGAGTTGTTATTATTGGAGGAAGGGGAGAGGGAAGAGCGCACCTTGCCCACATTCCCCGCCGTCAGCGCCGCCCCGAAGAGCAGAAGCGGCTGTGCGGGATCCACGGTAAACGGCCGCAGCGCCGCCCCCCTCGGCAAAGCGAACTGCACCACCGAGCGCGCGAAGAGGTACGAGAAGATCGGCCCCCAGAACAGCGGCACGACCCACCACACCGTGCGCGTCAGCATCTCCAGCACGTCCGGGCCAAAGAAGCGCGCGGACTCGTTGAGGTGGCGCGGCTGGTGGATCTGCTGGAGGTAGTACGACTTGCTGAAGTTGCCCTCCCAGACCTGGCGGAAGAGCGGCTTGCTGAGGTCGAGGAACTGGTTCTTGGAAAAGTCGGCGGCGGAGTCGGTTTCCTCGGGGTGGAAGTCGTCGGGGGCGTCCCAGTCTGAAAATATATATAAGAAGAGCATAAAATAGTCGGACACAGAACGTACCATCGCTGACAATAGTCTCCTCGGTCCCCAGGCGGCCAATCTGATACTCGTCGAGCATGTCGTAGGCCGACTCGGAGTGCTCGTGGCTCTCGCCGTCCTTGCCTGCCATGACCCCGTCGACGTCCTTGCCGGCGTACTTTAAAATAATGTCGTCGCCACCCGGGTGGTCGTTGATGAAGCGAGAGACATTGTAGACCTTGCCGCGGCGGGACAGCCAGCAGCTGGACTCGGTCTTGTGGGAGGCGACGTCCTCTGCAGTGTAGATCCGCACTCGCTTTGACATGGTGGAGGAGGAAAGCAGAAATCCAGAGTGATCGCCATTAATAATATTGGTCATTCAAGCTGACTGAACCATAAAAATTGAATAAATTTACAATGCACTATGTATCCGCTCGTAAGTAAAGTAGCAAGTACCAGTCGTCAATTATTGCAGTTCAGGGTATATCCAGTCGCCAATTATTGCAGTTTTTCTTTGTATATCCACGCAAGCCCAATGTCGCTCTGCCCTTGCTTGACCGCAGCGCGATACCACTTGGCCGCCTCCTTGCGGTCCTTCTTCACGCCCTTGCCGTTCGCCAGACAAAACCCAAGATCCATTTGCGCGTCCGCGTCCCCCATCCGCGCCGCAACCGCATAATAACTCACCCCCATCTTCTGGTCCTTCGGAATCCCCCAACCATGGAAAAAACACTGCCCCACCTCATATATCGCCAGCACCAGCTCCGTCTCCACCGCCCCGTCGATCGCCCCGCCCTTCCGCGCGCTCTCGAGGTCGCTCACCGCGTGCTCAGCCGCGCGTCTCAGCCACTTGAACCCCGACTTCTCGTTCTTCGTGCAGCCCCACCCGTGCCGCAGCGCGAGGCCCCACATGAGCATGCCCACGCCGCACCCCCCGTCGAGCGTCGCCGCGCGCTCGAACGCCGCCGCAGCTCTCGGGGAGCCGGTCCGCCTCGTGGTGCGCAATACCGAGTTGGAGGAACTCTTGCGCCGTGCGGCTGCCCGCGGGCGACGCCGATGGGGTGGGAGAGCGCGGCGAGCGTGGCGAGGAGGGCGCAAACTCGACGCGTTTGAGCTGTGAGGGTTGAGGCGGCGCGGAGGCAGGGGAGAACTGCTTGTCGGTGGTGGGGGACGGCGTGGCGCTGTCGAGCTGGTAGAACGAGTACTTCCGAGTAGAGACTTACGGGGGAACCGGCGCGCAGAGACGGGGGTCGCCTCAGGAGGTGCACAGGCTCGCCCGGCGCCCGCAGTGGTTCGGGACTGCGCGACTGCGACCGCGAGCCGGGTTGGGAGGCGTCAAGCCTTGATTGAGAATGTGGCTGAGATTGAGAAGCCTGGCTGTACACCGACGACGCAGAGCTATCCGGCCGCGACGAAGACCCCTGTACTGGTAGCGCGAACCCAGAATACTGCGTGTCCGGCGTATTAGGCGCCGTCCTGCGACTCGCATTCCGCTCCAGCACGCGCTGCTTCTGCTCGTTCTCCCACGCATGGGGCACCTCGACCGCAGACCGCGCCGGGCGCGAGAAATTCGCCGTCGTCGGCCGAATTATCGGTGTCTTTCCCGCCCGCGTGGTGGCATACCCCATGTGCTTCCGCGCTCGGCTCAGACACCATCACCGTCGGGATGCCCGCCCACGCGCCCCCCGCCGGCTCATCGTCGATCCCAGGCCGAATCGTATGCGCACTGCTCGACTGCCACGAATCGCGCAGCGCCGGCGACGTGGTGTGGTCCGTCCCGGGACTGCTCACATCGTAGTCGCCGTAGTCCAGCTCCTGCACCACATACCCCGGGTCGTTGGAGTCGCCCAGATCGAGATACGAGGAGCTGGTGTCATTGTCGCTGGTCCCCCACGTCGCCGTCGACTGGCGATTGAAGTGACTGTGCAGCAAAGGGGACGATGGCGCGGCATGGTGGGCCTGGTACGGCTGCCGTTCTGTCGTGAGTCTGGGAAGGCCCTGGTAATGTTGTCTCTCCGCGGTCAGAGGACCCTGTCCCTGTTGTTGCTGCTGCTGTGGCCACCGCCGCTCCTCGCGGGCAGTCTGTTGCTGGGACGGTTTTCGTGCAGAGGTCTTGCGGACAAGGGTGTCGAGCGGCGACGAGTGGTGGAATTGGAATTGCTGCTCAGGCGCAGCTGCCATCATGGTAGTACGAGACAGAGTTGCGGTCAACACATCCCGCTTCAAGTTATAGCCACCACCATAATCATCGGCCATAGCATTCAACAATATACATAGACCTCATCGTCGCAACTGCGTGCGTCCTGTCCGACGCCGATCCGGATCCATCTGTCAAATTGCCTTGGGCGCTAGTTTTCATCCCGTTACCCCATCTGAGGCCGTGCTACTCTCAAGTTTGACATTTCTCAATCCTCGCGCCTCTCTCACCAATGGCCACCGGACCTTGACCTTGAGCACGACGCCATGGACCCAAACTCAATTCCTCTTGACCGTATGCCACCCACCGTCTTCTGGCCAGACGACGAACGAACGTCCGGATTATGCTACGGGTGGACTAAGCCCGTTCTTTGTGTCGCAGGCGTCATCCAGGAAATTTCGGCAAGTTGGCGCGCCGTCTCGACTGACCCAATCCAACCGTAAACCACAGGAAGCAGAAAATACGCTGGCTGCGCTCGACAGCATTCCAGCCTGGCATCGGCTTTCATCCGTCCTGCGGCGGTAACCCTGTTATCCTCGGTAAATGCAGCTTCACCCGTGGAAATCTGCGCGAACATCCGTCGCTGGAATTGAACGGCCTGAAGACCTTGTAAGCGCGTTCCTGCATGTGCTGAGCTTAGCTGAAATAGCGCAGAGATTACACTATAATATATTACCGAAGGCACGCCGCCCCGTCGCTGAGGTTCTACTCCCTCGAGACTCTGGCGCCCGATGTGGAGGTGTCTGCAACTCAAAAGACTAGAAATGCGGCATTTGCCACGTCGCTTCAGCATGACTTTAGTCGAAGCCCTCATTCTGGGGGCATAAACGGTGTAGTAATCAACCAGGTGTGCTCTTCCGTCGAGTAGAGGTTGCGTTATATTTATACGTTGCAGTTCAATGCAGCAAAAACAATAAATATCTTACTGAAACCTAAACGATCACGGCGGCTCCCCGCAGAGCTATCCAAGTGGTTGTTCGATTTCATGGATGTGTCGCTTTATGTTCCGCAGAAAATCATGGCGTTAGTTAGACTCCCGACCTCCCTTTCTTATCTGAAAGATTTTTCTTCGACAAGTAGGTTTTACAGGTTTGCTTCTGAAAATTCGGTTGCTAACATCTACTTCAGTCCAACAGTTTGATGTCCGAGCCAAGCAGACAGAGTTTTTAAGCCAAGAAGTAACCCCACTCCGTCAGCACGATCTAACAGCCGTCTCTGTATACGCCGCGCGATACACAAAGTATGTACTTTCCTGATCCCACGCATTCGTGCCTCACATCCCAGTTTTTTCAACACGGTATGGCTCATTTTGAACGACATCACCATCGGTGTCGCTTTTGGATCCTTTTTGTGCGAGAACAATGTCGTCCTAGCACGCATGCTGAATCATCTCGTGAAAGTGCGCCCTCTCCCATCCCCCTGCCGATACATGCATGACGTTAGTTCCAGGTGTTCCTCGTCGAATGGGTGCAGTGGGTCCTGCATTGGCTCGATTCTTGGCCTGCTGGCCTCAAATTGAACACGGAGTTGAGTCGTTTCTATGCGCATACATTCAGTGATTTGGTCGCGATGTGGGGTCGTGCGTTTCTATTGCCTTCTGGTCTCGGTACTCTCTGAATACCGTCCAGACGTCCTTCACCGCGGTTCGCCGTATCTACCCGGACTCTTGTTCAGTTTTGGGGTGCTCAGCACGAGCGGCATGACCACCGCTATCGCACTGTTCTCCGACCTGCTGGTGTTTATCACACTGCACATATACGTCTGCTACTTCCTCTCGCGGATCTTATATGCCCGGCTCCTGAGCACCAGCGGTTCGTTATGGCGGCTGTTCCGGGGTACGTGGTTCGAGTTGACGGACTTGAACGCTGGTTCTTATTACTCCCAGGCAAGCGGTTCAACGTACTGCGCAACCGGACCGATACCTGGGAGTACGACACCGACCAGCTGCTCTTTGGCACTATACTCTTCACACTTCTCGCCTTTCTCTTCCCTACTGTCCTCGCATACTATGCGCTATTTGCGATGGTATGCCCAACCATGAGCATAACTTTTTGTTTCTCATCCTCTCATCTGACCAGCTGCGACTCGGCGTGATCCTTGTAAACGCGGCTCTCGACACACAACTCGCGTTCATGAACCACTTCCCGCTGTTTGCGCTGATGCTCCGCGCGAAGGATCCCTGGCGCCTACCTGGTTCGTCCCGCCCGTGCATCCTGTCCTCTCCGCCTTCTTCCAGTTGAAACTACTTTCTTTCTAGGCGGGATCTACTTCGGTGTCGAATACGCACCGGACCCGGTCCTCGTCGTCAAGGTACGGCCCCTCTCGTCTGTTCTGTTTTCTCACGCAGTGCTCATGCCGCGAACTACATACAGAATCAACCCATGCCGTTCTCGACTATCTTCGTCCAGTATAGTCCGTCGCACCGTCTTGAGCCGACCGTTGCTTTACTGACGGCGATTTATTGTAGTTCGGCTGTGGAGTCGTTTGGCTGCACATTACAACCCACTGCGCCTGTTGTGGTATGTTCTCCGGGGAGAACGCCTCGTGGCAATTCCGAGAGAGGCCATGCGCTACTTTATTTAATGGTCATTGAATTATGAAGGCTGTGATAATCTGACCCACTTCAATGTGTCTCATCGGCAGCCGTACCATCAACCATTTGCTGCAATCCGAAACTTGTCCAATTCGCATCGACCAAACTCTACTCGGGGTGACCGACCCCACGCGCTGCCCACTTTTGCCTAGATAACGTATCGGCCGGAAGCAGTCGCGGCGCGAACAGTCTCAGGGACTTCAGTCCGCAACGATATTCGGATACGATTTACATTCACAAGAAATGGATACAAGAAATAAATGACTACATATGATACGATACATCCACTGCCGCCACCGCCTACTTCTTCATCGGGCATTTGACCTTGTGGGCCTTCCAGTCTTTCCGTTGGCAATCTCCCGAACAATACCTCACCTTCCCGCACGCACACTGCTTCATTTTCGGCTTCCCTTTCCCCCGGCAGACAAAACACCTCCCGGCTGCGGGATCGCGGCCCGACCCTCTCCAAGTATGAAACCGCAAACAGTGGTGAGAACGCCACCCGCACCGCATACTGCGCTAGCGTCGCCCATTCAGCTTTCTTGCGCATTCCGTCCACGTCTTTCCCCTTTCCGCAGCTACACAGAGGGTCACATTCCATCTCGACAGAGAGCGGAACACGTCCTTGAGAAATGTACTCGCACGACTCTGCATGCGTCCAGGAACGGCAGCGTTCGACCAGCGGAGGCAACAGCCGCTTCCATGCGTCGATCGCGACCTTTGAGGCGGGGATGGTCATCATCGACTCTACAAGCTTGCTGATGGGACCCTGAATCTTCGCGACAAGCTTCCTCGTCAGAGGCACCACGTATCCGTCGCACACCACTGTATCCGACGAGAGGTCGAACCGGAGGTTGCTGATGAATATGATCGTGTCGGAATTATTTGACTCCTTCTCCGCCAGCCTAAACACCCTGCAGACCTCGCCTTGCACGCCTGAAGCCAGGACGAAAATCGTGTTTAGGCTGTCTTTGACGCGCATCAGCGCGTCGTCTTCGTGGGCAATCCGGAGGGCGTGTTCACGAGCGGACAGCATAGACCCGAGATGCTGGCCGAGCCACTTCTTCTGGCTCGGTGTCTTGACATGCAGGACCGGCAAAGTGACCAAATTGAGTCGGTGGATGTTCCATGGGTGTAGGTTTGCATTGGTACCGATAACAGGGAACGGATTGGTCTTCATGCCCCCTTGTTTGAACGGACCTGATACTGGAACGATTACCTATCAAATAAAAGTCAGTGAAACGTCTTGAAAGAACCAAGATGCAAACCTCGATGTAAGAAGACTTTCTGGCGAGCCTGAGCTTGTTCTGACTGCCCATAACGGGGATCGGATAAAACACATTCTGCACATGCTCCCCAATCGCGAGCTTCATCACGCAAGACGACACTTGCGAGATCTCCGGCATTGTTCCAGAGCCGAACAGTTTCTTCGCCTCTGTGTTTTCGACATGGACCATCGAGGTTAAACAGCTAACCAGCTCACACTCCTCGTCTAGTTCCACTGCGACCGGGTCTGCATTTCCGATTTGCAATTGTCCTACCGGCCCTCGCGTCGGTCTGTTGGGAGATTCGGGGAACGGATCCTGCGGCAAAACGTGGACATGCGACTCGTCCATCACGCTTGGCACCGAAGACAGCCTGCTCCATCCCAAATTTCTGGACGACGTGGTGTACTGAGCCAGTCGTGGTGCGGATGGACAAACAGACCCTCATGTGCTCGGCGGGTTCGAGGGTGAGTAACCCTGCAGACATGGTGAAGGAGACGACGACGGACGACGTGCCCTTCCATCCATTCGGATCCTCCTTGAACACCACCCTAGGACTACCTTTCGTACCCATCGGAATGACGGTCCCGAATGCAGCATGTACTGCAGAATAGATGTTGTGCGACCATGTCCCCCGGATGTCGCATTGTAGCACCGGGGTCCCGATGCTCTCGGATAGGCTATGCAGCACGTCGAACTTGTCGCGCGGGACGACTAGGATGACGCGGACAAGAAGCGGGACAGTATCCCAGGCAGCAAAAGGCCCGGTCTTCTTGAGAATGTGCAGAAACGGAAGCGTGTGTACGCGGTGGAGATGAAGATTCGCAGCCAAGTCCTGGTAGTTGACTGAATCCATTGGCATGGATCGGTCCGCTTCCTTCAGGTCGATGAACCGCTCCATTACTTTGAGCCAGCGGTCTTCGGGTATTTCGAAATTCTCCCGGATCAGCTTGAGAAAGAGGACAAAGCCCTCCCTCATGTAGTGTATCAGATTCGACGCCATGAAGGCTCTTGTGAGATTATTTTGATTGGCCTTCCAAAAGTTCGTGCCGTCCTCTTGCTCGAAAAGTTGGTGATATATATCATACAGCAGAGTTCCTAGCTGTCGCTCATCCCATACGGGTGGTGCTGGTCTATGTTTTCCTAATGAGACCAAGGGGTCGCCGGAAACGGGGATTTTCCATGTGGTCATCTGGTGAAACTGACCTGCTCGACCGTTTTGGCACATCAACAGCTCGTGTGTGTTGGACCGCGAGGAAAATCCCGAGATATAGTCGATGGGGGTGATACCAAGCAGTAGACCAATGGTCTGGATATCAGCGTATAAGCTGTTTGCGAACTCTTTCGTCGGGTCCGTGCCGCGGAAAAGCAGGGCCTCGGTATACAGCACTCCGCTACGAGACGAGGACTGCAGCAACGGCACTGTGGCAATCAGGATATTCAGCAATCCAACGTGATCGGACAGGTTCGACGACTCAATGATTGTGAAGGTCGACGGCGAATTGCCATATTCCGCCCGGTTCAGTTGGATTAACTGAGTTTTCCACTGCGCGACCGGGATACCTAGATTCAGCGCTCCCGTGGCGCTAAATCCTTTCAAAGCCCTGCAAACAGCGGTTCCCTCGCCCACAAAGAATCTAATGACCGGAACTCTCCGTGTGGACGAGGTGGCAGTGTGGAAAGCCGAGCACCAGTCAGCGAACTCTGCCTTGATGGTGCGGACGACATCGGACACGGAAACATGACTGCCGCTATTGCCAAACAATGCTGCGAGGTGGAAAGGGGAGGCAGGGTCTGTCCCATAGTGTACGTCGCAACCTTCTCCTCCCAGAGAATAGGCGAACGTGGGGTTGAGAAGCGTCGCAGCAGAGATTTCCTTTGGCTTGGAAAAGGTCGTGCCAGTCCTCCAATAAGCCGTGAAGTGCTCCTGGCACACTTTGGACGCCTTGACTGCGAGAGGCCGGCAGAGCGAGCACTAAGGGCTTCTCCGAAGTTCTTTGCGGTGTTGGCTTTGTCACGGAAAGCAGCACGGATCGCGTTCTTTCGCGCGACCTGGGAGATCGTGCATGTCGACGTACAAAGACCAGTGGCGGCGAAGTTCCGTCAAAGTGTACTGGGTGGACATTCTGAGGAAGGGAGCGTATGCGGAAGCACCCCATTCTTCAAGGGATTCGCCAATAGCTAGGAGTTTCTTGCACTGAGCGGTTAATTGCGAAAGGGAGTCTTTGTCGAGATAAAAGTGGAAGAAAATGTTCCAGATTGTCCCTGCGCCTATTTGGTTATCGGCAATGAGGGTGAACAGTAGAACATTGCGAGCTAAAACAACGTTCTTGAGCCAGATCTTTGAGAATGTGGGGCGAAATTCACCTAAAATCGCTGGATCGTAATCGGAACAAGTAAAGTCCAAACGACGATCCGCTATGGGCGTAAGTATCAGCAATGAAGTTCCCGTGAGATTTAATATTCTTACAGCCGCGTGCCTCGCAAAAGATACTGTAGAGCACGTTCCTAGGATCCCCACAACCAAGGAGGAGAAGATCTGCCGGTTCCTCTGGAGCAATATCTCTCAGTAAAGACACTGCTGAAGTGTTGCCGATAGGATAATAGAAATATTTTCCCGGGAAAACAAGTGGATGCGCCATTCGAGTCGAGTGGCAACGGTACCAGAGCAGGAGCCTTGTTTAGCGCCCGGCGCGGCATTAAAGCCAGATATTAATAACAACTTCCATTACCGTAATACAGACATATTGCCTTAAGCGCCTTGAACTCTGAATGTTTCGAGGCCATTTTGGCATTTATCTGAGATTGTAGTGCGACGAGAAAGGAATGACTTTCGCCAAATACGGCATGATCTCCGGGTGCCAGGCTTCTTCGCCGGCTAATTTTTCACCCCATCTTCAAGTCCCCCCCAAGCAGATTCATGACTTGAAACCAAGGCCACAGTGGATTAGATCTAGAGATACACAGGGAAGTAATACAGTGTAGTGTATGGTACACGATTATCTGCGTGCAAACAGGCAGGAGGAGAGGTGTCGTGCAGACGTCAAGTCCGTTCGTCGTTTGTTTTGTAGTGAAGTACGTAGAAGGGAGGTCCGTTTGGGAATGCATTTAGATTTGCTTGGTTCGTGATGCAAGTAGTGGCTCTTGCTTTGAATTGGGTGCGAATGAAGGTGGTGCTCTAGAACGCGGTGGGGTTGCGTCCGTAGCGCGAGGGCGACGCATGGCCAGGATGGGGAGGCGACTCAGGGCGGGGCGAGTCGGGGATGTGGATGGTCTCGCGGAAGGGCCGGGGAGGAGGGGCGTAGCTAGACGCGGACGAGCTGCGCGAGCTCGAGGAGTCGGACGACGCGCTGCGGGATGAGGCGGTGCGCGCGGGAGAGGGGGAGGGCCGGCGGGCACGGTGCGAGCGCGGAGACGGCGCGCGAGGGGCGCGGGGCTCGCGTGGGGAAGGGGTGTAGGCGTACATCGGGGTGGGATACCATTCAGCAGCAGCGGGCTCGTGGTGCGCGTCCGATGCAGGCTTGGAGTGCTCGCTGTACTCGCTCTCCTCGCTCGGGGCAGGCGAGGGGTAGCGCGGAAGGTTTTCCTCTGGGTGCGCGAGTCGCAACATCCCGCAATCCTGCAGCCTTCTCGCTCTGGCGGCCGAAGCCGTAGGCTGCCTTCGCCATGTCGGAAGACTGCCACGAAGGCGTAGGAGACTGCGTCCGCATCGCCAGTAAACGCGAACGGGGGGGACAGCGGCTGCTGACCTGGGGCGAGGCGTTGACGAATGGCGCGATGACGCCCTTGCTCGCAGCAGGTTTGCCGCCGAAAGAGCCGTTTGGTCTTTGCGTCCTCGCGGAAGATTAGGCCGAGGAGGATGTTAAGGCAGCCGATGGAGAAGATGAAGAACGCTGAGACGAGGGGGAACTTGTCAGCTCGGTGGGAAAGAATCTGTGAGCCCAGTCTGAGCGTGGCGGGTGTCAGTATGAGTGCAACATATGTGGATCACGACACGTACAGGCACTGGAAGATTCCGAGGGCACCGAGTCCAAAGTTCGCGCCGAGCACGGGGAAGAAGCGGTCAAAGAAGACGGCGGGCCAACCAAGTTCGGAGACTGGTGAATGGTAAGTAAAGCTCGAGTGGGAATGCGGGAATGCGTACGGAGCAGGATGATAACCTGAAAGATGATGAGTAGGCTCGAGACTACAGCCCAGAAGACACCCGCGGGCTGGTTGGGCACGGTGCTCCCTCTATTACAACTTTAGCAGCTGGCGAGAAAGAGCGGAGTAAGACACATACTCGATATAATCGCAGTCGAGCATGATATCGGTAGAGTTGGTAATGCGGTTCGCTTGGAAGCGGTTCACGGCTTTGATGTTGGTGACCATGACCAGAATAGAGCTTGCAAACACAAGAAGAAGAGCGACGATGCTCAGGAAGCGGGTCGCGTTGAGGCTGGCGAAGATCACTGGGGAGAAACGAAGATCAGAGACAGAGAAAGAGGCGAAAATCAAGGCGTACAAGTCTGGGACCGAGGCATCGTAGAAAGAAAAAAGTTTTGTGTGAATGAAGGAATGAAAATAAGTTGTCGTGAAAGTTGCTCGTAGGGCGTAAGGCTTGAAGCTTTGAAACGTAAATAGAAGAGAATGAGGAATGCGTTCGACTAGGAGCGCTAGGCAAGTTTGCAAGAGTCTGGAAGGATGGGTGACTAGACCGCTGAAGGATACCGCCACGACCACGCCCTTTTATTCCGAAGCCGGCTAGCAACCCTGGAAGCCAAATACCGAGCCCATACATGGACCTCTATTCTTCTCCGCTTAACCGCATTCGAGACAATGAGAACAAGGGACAATAGCCAGAGACAATAGCGAATTCAGTTTTGACGTGGCACTCTCATTCTGGCGGCCGGACACGGTTCTTGAGGATAGTGCTATATGGGCGAGATATTTCCTGTTCCTCCAGAGGTTCGAGGGCTTTCGAGCATGGAGTGAGCCGCTACTTAGACGCGACTTGGACGCGACAAAGACTCATTCGATGCCATCAACTGCTTATGTAACGACAATGCTCCTTGTTCTTTGTCCTTCAAGGCCGCCCAACGTTACATCCCGACAGCTCAGCATGCTCGTATCTGTGATCTACATTTGCTTCCATGGCTATGAAAAAAGAACAAGACCGAATAACGCCGCAGCTGAACGCCTTCAGTGGTCTTCCGTTCCGAGCCCTTCCGTGTCCTCACCTTTAGCGCGACCGAGGGCCAGGTAGAATTCCCTCCGAAGTAACTTGTCTTGGATCGGACTATTTCAGTTGTCGTTTCGTTTGCCCGTTCTTGCTCGGTGCTGGCGTGCTCTACTCGTGCCCTCCACTCGACCGGTCCGACGGATACCCGCTTCTCTGTCTCTCTCAGTTCTATTTTCTGGCCGTTCCCGCAGTCCGATGCATACGGCTAGCTCCTGAAAGAACGAGATACTGTATATTTACAGCTCGAGCGAAGACACATACACAATATAAATTCTGCTTTACAAGTCAACGATGCTGATGTCCATGCCCTGATCTCGAAAGGCAAGCAACTGGTTCCTTACCGCGGGCGGGAGATTCGCACCAGGCTCCAGGTGCAATGAGAATACTTCCAAAGTAGCCCGCCCCTCTACAACCTTCCGCCTCGAGCGCAGCGCATCGAGCAAAGGATCAAACGAATCTTGGTTCCCCACGCCATACGTGAGATGCAACGTTCCTAGCCTCGGCAGAACATGGGCGATCTGGAACACATCTCTCAATTTCTCCAGCAAGCCGGTGGGGGGAAATGCTAGCTCGAGGTCTTCGACGGCCGCGACGGCCTCCAGGAGGGCGAGGAACTGGGCGGGGGTGATATCTCTCGGCGACCGATAGGTTAAACGCTTCAAAGAGCAGGCAGAGCGCGCCAACAAAGCCCGCAAATCATCAATGAGTTGCTCCATCGTGCCGCTGGGTCCTGGGCCCCAAATGTCCAGCTGGGTGAGACTGGGGACAGTGACGAACGGGAGTATGTGTGTATTTAGGCTCCTCAGATACTGCAAGGCCGGGAGGACAATTGGTGGCATCGCGGTTGGGAGCCCTGGGTCGTCCATGAGCGCAATAACGAGGTTTTTTGATGTTTGGGCACCGCTGCAATACGGCGAGGCCCGGAGCTGCTTCGTACACCGTTATCCTGAGCGTGGTCAGCTGCGCCCAGGGCATGTCCACGCTGAGGAAGGGGAAATTGGACAGGGTCAATTGGCGCAAGAGCGGAGCGGACGGGAGTGCGATTACTGTGTCGTCTGAGGCTGTCATCCCTCCCTGCATGGTCAGGCAAATAGACCGCAGCACGGGAAAGGGTCCATGCCCGTGAAGCGCCGAAAAGGACTCGAGGGGGAGCGCTAGATCAATATCTTGCCACTGCAAGCAAGATTTCACGCTCTCTGCAAGAAGCGCTGCCGCTCGATCTGGATCACTGGCAGCGGTTCGCAGCTGGATATTCCTGGGGAGGCTCCGCGCACGAGAACCCCACACGGCAAGGACTTGCGGGGGAACGGTCGGAGTACTGTCGTCGAGCCTGATGGATTGCCATAATTCAGGCATGTTGAGACTGATCTCTCGCCACTTTCTAGAGACGGCTGTGAAGGCGAGAGGAGCCTCGCTATGAATTGGCCTCGGAAAACGCTGCGTGTCACTGTTTGCAATGAGAGTTTCGAGCATTATTTGCTGCGTGAGTTCCGTCGGGATCGTCAAGATGGGAGGGGCGACCATGGCCGCAGTACCGCGGGAGTTGGTCTAGAGACAAGGAAGTCAGTCTTCTGGCGCATGGCGGGACGGAGGCCCATTAGATAAAAAGACGTGAAAGTAATGCGTAGTGGGAAGAAGTTAAATACAGAATAAAAACACTCACCTCAGCTAGCGGCCTGGGAGGTATAGTTGAAGGCAGGAAGCTTCAAGATATAAACTGGCTCGGTAGCGCTCACGAGTTCAATTTGATATGATTCTGAGACAAGTCAAATATGAATCATAGATGGCCTCAATGGCCTAAACCGTAAACGGAAACTTAGAGGGGGGTATGTCTGTAACAATATGTTGAAGCGTTTTCGCAGTTCAGTTACATGCAGCGGGGGCGGAAGAATCAGAGTTGACGCCTCAGAGTCGGTTTGTATTTATCGCACCCAGGAACACGCACGGTCATATTCAATTTAGTGAAGGTGGACAGAGAGGCAACGTTTCGTACCAATAATCAACGGCGGACTGGACATAAGCTGCGAAGAGCTGCGACAAAAAGGCGAAACAATTCCAAACGAACATTCATGTTTCAACACCAAAAGAAATCATCGGGGATACTTTACGATAGGCTGAGATAGCAACGTTGAATTCCGTTCCCCTTATGAGGGACACTTCCTGTAATTTGCAGCTGATTTCGATATGAATGATTCAGAGGCCAATGTATCGATGCAGCTGGGCTCGAGAAATCGCTCTGAGATTCGGAGATTCTGAAGAGAAGGAACAATGAGGGTGTTGAGATATCCAGGCATCGACCCTCAGCCAATACCACCAACGATCGCAAAGATGGGAGTGTGATGTCAGGAATGCCTTGCTCGTCGTCGTCTTCGTCGTCGCCGTAGACCATATATAGCTCGCATTGCTCAAGGTTCGATGCGTGCCGTAGAATTGGGACACATTCCCGGGGGTATACCGTGCTCACCGCCAACGACGCTAGTGCCGAGCAGTCGATCAAGTTATGCCCAAGACACAGCAAATTTTTGGGATGGGTCGTCTTCCAGTGCAAAGCCTCGACGCTGCAGCCGGCGCAGGATATTATATAGAACCGACGTCTACACCCAGACAGTACAACGAACGACGCAGCGCAGACCTGATATGCATACGGAAGGCATAAAATTCGTCGATAGGGCACATGCGGGCATAGAAGGAATGAAACCACAGCAAGATACGATACGATACGTGATGGTGGTGGTGTATCTACTCCTTGACGGCACCCTCCTCGACAGCGAGGAACCCGGCTCGCTTCTCCTGCACGCGGGCAGCGCGACGTTCAGCGGGCCGCCTGTACAGCGAGATCAGCTTTGTGAAGACGACGAAAAAAGGAAGCAGGGACGGGGGCATACCTTGTTCTTGACACGGCGGGCCTCCATCTGGTCGGTGAGGACCTTGGTGCGGCTCTTCTCGGCTTTCGCCTTGTGGATGTACTCCATGAGAACGCGCTTGTTCTTGAACACGTTACCCTTGGATTTTTGGTAGAGCGAGTGGTACCTGCGGCGCCATGAGTGACTGTGTAGCGCAAAGAGACGAGAAAACGCACAGGTGCTTGTCGATTTTGCCAGCCTCTCTGTACTTCCTCAGAAGCCGCCGCAGCACACGCTGGCGCCTCATCCAGAGGACCTTCGTCGGCATCCGGGCCTCGGCCGTACCCTTTCTCTTACCGGTACCAGTGTGCCGCCCCTTTCTCTTCGCGGCCAACAGTGCGCGAGTCCGTGCGCGCGAGTGGACGGTGGTGGGCTTGACGATGATGTCGCCCTCCTTTATCAGCTTCTTGACGTGGGCGCGGGAGTTGGCATTCCCGATCTCCGACTGCTCGGCGGGGTTGAGCCAGATTTTGCGCTGCCCGACGCCCTTGACGGAGGCGGCGAGGCGTTTTTGGGAACGAAGATTAACTGGATTTGGGGGGTTACGGGGGTGAAAAACGAGTAAGACAACAGCATACCCATCGTCCGTGGTGGGTCTGGCAAAGGGTCAGTAAGAGAACAAGAAAAGAAAAGTGCCGACTCACCTTGAGGATGAGCGTCGGAAGCGGGGTTAGATTTAGTCAGCAGCTGTACAGTCCATACAGCTCACGCGACCCCATCATCGCATCACTTCGGCATCCGCTACGCCTCAGTCCAAATCAGGCAACTCGTTTCAGTTCTGCACGACATCCGGTAGGAAACACCTTGAAATTTAAAGCTCCAAGGACTCGTTTGACCCGACGTCGTGACTGGGTCCAACTACTGTGCAGGTGAACTGAACGTGTGCACCCCACCAATTGACATTCAGATCATTTTTGAAATTTTCTCTGAGCTGTCTTTCTCCTTCCCTCAAGCTCAGAAACGCCGGACTAGCTCGAACCATTTACATAACTAGATTCCCAGGATAAAAGCATCTTGATGCTCCGCGCCGACGGGTGCCGAGAGTTGAACTCGGAACAGCTGCCGATTTTCGTGCAGCGATGAGCTATACACCACGCGCTTATTCCTGCATGTATGATACCAGGCTATGAAAATTCAAATTCTCTGCTTCACATATTCGCAGGTGTGAACACAACTCTGGACCAAGGTATGTTTCAAGTATCCTCCAGTGTTTGTCAATCATGTCGAAATCTCTCCGGCCCTCGACGCGCAAAAAGCTCTGAATTCGTCCCGATGCGGACTCATTCAAAATACTAGCGAAATGTTCTAAACCACATCACACGGGTGCCGGGGGTTGAACCTGGAACACCATTTCATGATTGAAATACGGCTGTTTGTATTCATACACCGCACCCGCTTGGGATGGTTGGTGGATGAAGTACCCTCCCTATTTGCGTACAGCTATTTAGAAAGCACCCCGCCTCCAGGGTAGAGAGAATGGTTCAAAATTCAAGCTTCAAGTCTCTAGGTACAGGTTCCAATTCTCTCTTCTCCGATAATAACCTACCTGGATTAACCCATCCAGAGCATTCAAATCCAGAATTAAGGCCGGGACAAAAAAAAAACTATTATTTGCGCCACATCCATGCGGGTGCCAGGAATCGAACCCGGGACAGCTGCTGAAACTTTCAACTGCGACTCTTGCGGTGAACGCAACGGTGAACCATTCACCACACCCGCTTCTTTCCAAACCTGGCAGGTCCGACCAAGTTGGTTCAAAATTAAATATTCAGGTATGCCCACAAAGCCGCTTTTGGAGCTGATCGTTTCGGTCGACTCGAAAGCTGATTCACCCGTTTCCCTTACATCGGGGGCTCGGATGCCTGCAACTTGGAGTAAGTAAGTATCGTCATTATGAAAAGTGCGGCGGAGAATTCAACCAAGAGCTCAACTGGGTTCGAGTTCGAGTTCTGTTCAGAAGTTCCTTGAGTTGACTGGATTCGAAGCCTACCTCGTATCATCCATACGCCATGTACTTCACGAACTCCTTCCCAAGCGGGTGTGGTGAACGGTTCACCGCTGTGCTCAATGTTGATCTTTCTGCGGCGAAAACTTGAAGCAGCAATTATGGGTTCGACTCCCGGCACCTGCGTTAATATAGTTCGGTTTATTTTTTCGGCCGCCCGCGCTGGAACAATTGAACTGGAAGATTCCCAAAGGCCCGAAGCAAGGAAGTAGCGCTTACCGTTTTCAACGAACCACAAAACTCAAGAAACCTGCAGCTTCGTCTCCGAGTCAACACGACCTCTCCGAGTCAAGCCAGACCGAAATTTAAGGCCCGCTTCAAAACTCCCCACATGTACACTGTACTTTCGTAGCTACCAAGCGGGTGTGGTGAATGGCTCACGGCTGCTTTCAATTAGCGATTCCAGTTGAGAACAGTAATTCGGCAATTCTGGGTTCGATTCCCAGCATCCGCGTGGGGAGTGATTATAAGAGGTTTTTTTTTCCGTCCCCCTCGGCGGCAAAACAAGTTCGAGGTTGAATCGACACTTACCATCTACAATGTGCAATGAACCATGGTCTACAAAACCCAAGACAGTTCGGCGCAGCTTCGTCTTGGCTTCGTCTAGGCATGCAGACCGAAATCCAATTGATCGAAATTCACCAGCATATCCAATGTACTTCAGCATCGGACAAGCGGGTGTGGTGAATGGTTCACCACTGCGTTCAATCACTGGCTTCAATGGATGATTACCATGAGCAAGCAGCTGTCTGCGTCCAAGGATTTGCGTAAACCATTTTTTTTTTTTCATCACCCCGCCCCGCCCCGACCAAGAACAAGGTAAGAGACAAACAGCTGTTGGCTAGCCCTACTCCTTATTTTCGAAAACGAAAGAAATCTCATCGCCCAAATCTATCGTGGGCTTGAAAAGCGCAGGTCCTGCCCACCATTCAAGCGGGTGTGGTGAACGGTTCATGGCTGCGTTCAATAGACCTTCACTGCATATGTAAAAGTGAAGCAGCTAGGGGTCCTGGTTCGACTCCCGGCACCCGCATCACGGTGGCGCCTCAATTTTTCCCGCCCGACAAAGAGAAGAAACAATTAGGCAGGAGAGACGGAGGCGAGGTGCGGCAAGCCGGAGAGATACACAATCGAGAGGGCGACGGACATCGCGAGGTTATCGTGCACTAGCACCGTATTTTGCTCAGAAATGAACGAGCGGATGCAGTGCGCACTCCCGGATCGTGTGTCCATCCACATCTTACAAGTCGCAGGTCGGACGGGCTGCTGATCGTCGGACTCATACTCAGCGCACGCGGTAATTGCAGGATCCCAAATGCAATGCAAGTGATTTCGTGGTAGCGGAATACAAGCAAAAAAAAACGTAGACAGATCAATCGAAGAGACCGAAGCCCTGTCGGACGCTGAGTGAGCGGTGAACGGACAAGAACGTGGGCGACTCGACTGACCATGTCGTCGTCTGACTCCTCCTTCTCCTCCTCCTTGGCCTCCTCCTTCGGTGCCTCAGCAGCGGCAGCCGGGGCACCGCCAGCAGCGGGTGCAGAGCCAGCGGCAGGTGCGCCTCCACCGGCACCGACGTTTGAGAGGAGGTCTTTTACGTTCTTGCCCTCAAGGGCCTTGGCCAGCAGTGTTGCCCAGATCGGCTCCAGCTCGACGTTGGCCGCGCTTGTCAGCGTAACAATTTTGTCGGACTGCGATTCTTTTTCAATGTACGGCCCAGGAGCACACGGAATGAGGACTGACGGTGATTTCAATGCCATCGTCGCAGAGGATGAGGGCAGCGTAGGTGGCTGCGAGTTCGACGGAGGCCTGTAAAATTTTTCAGCACATCGTCATCCGAATCATCCGGGCTGCATCCAGCGCTCTACGCCGTCCCGCGCGCTGGTACGGCGGCAGCGGTCTTCTGGACGCATCCCGGGGGTGCTCGGGCACTCACCATTTTATCTAGGGGTGGTTAGAGCGAGATGGAATGCGAGAGCGCGATGCGGGAGACAGAGCCGTGCGAGTTTCGATCTGACAGTTCTTGCCGAGCCGGCATGTTGATCTCTCCCGCTCGCCGCGGGCTCTTTTGCTCAGCGCCCTTGAACCGGATCGTGCCCGTGTCGCGGTTCGAGACCCTCGATCTCGAAAACACCATCGCCGTACTGCGACTGGCTCTTTCTCAAGTATTTGATCATTCTCAACCCACAATTCAGGGAAAAGTATAATTTGGCCAATGACCTGTGCAACTCGGGAAGTCTTTACCGACCGTAGATCCTCTGAGATCCCTTGTGGCCCTCGCCTCTCTCACCCTGCACCAAAAACAACACAAGCTGGAACGGTTGCGATATTAATACATGCCACATTCGTAACAAACCCGGCGTCTGAGCCTACTCTGAGCCTCTGTCACGGTAAGCTTTCGCAGGAGACGAACAGCGCGTATTGAACCTACCAGCAACAACGCGCTGCTAGTTCTTGGAACTTGCGCTCTGGGGCACGACTCGGAGCGGCACCTATTTCTGATTCACCTCGCTGGGATGAACCCGCTAACCATGGTAGCTGTTCCCCAGTCAGTCCGACTTACATTCCGCGATCCGTCCGATGCTTGGTGATAGATAAACTCACGTAAATCCTTCAGTTTACCGGCATCACCTTTAGGGTCTCCATCGTGCGCATCGCACTCGCATTTAAATCCTGAACGACTACAAATAGGTCGTCGGAAAGACAACCGAACTATTCCCTCAAGTCGCACATTATTACTTGGAAGATGAACGTCATAACGAAGTTCGCCGCTCGATATTCGGAAAGGCAACCGAATCTTCGTCCCACTCGAGATTGAACATCGCTGGAGAGACAACTCGATTACTTGGAACACGACTGTCAAAATGAAGTTCGCCGCCCGATATTCGGAAAGGCAACCGAATCTTCGTCCCACTCGAGATTGAACATCACTGGAGAGACAACTCGATTACTTGGAATACGACTGTCAAAACGATGTTCTCCGCCCGACACCGCTCCGGGCAACGTCCCGCAACGCAGATATGGCATGTGTTGAACAGTAAACCTCCATCTTAAGCTTACCAATTGGAAACATGAAATCTATAAATCCCCGTTGGAATTTTTTGCACCTTCTCCAACTTCACCTTTTTCTTCTTTCCTAAATCCTCCTCGCAACGAATTCCATCCAATCATGGTTCAACGAACGACCAAGCTCGGAGGAACCGCGTCCGATACTACTGTCGGCGGTGTTGCTGTGCGCGCCTTTCATTCCACTTCCCGGTTTATGAAAGACATTAACATCCGTCTAACAGCACGGTCTAATGATGATGACGTGCGCCCCTCCCAAGTCACCCCAGCCTTCGTTGACGCAACCCACAGCTGGACCCCCACTCCCGCACCCGACGCACAATGCTTCGCCGCCATCAAAGCCGGCGTCGACGCCCTCCCCGCGGGCGCCAAGATGTTCCTCAACAGCGCCGAATTCTACGCCATGGACATGGGGACGGCCAACCTCGAGATGCTGGCGCGATTCTACGCGCGCTATCCCGAGTACGCGGACAGGACGTTCCTGTCCGTCAAGGGCGCGGTGCGCGACCGGGCGCCAGACAATTCGTACGTCTGCACGCCCAGCTTCAAGGAATCCAGGTACATATTGCGGCTGACCGCGTCCAGCCCAGCCAGCCTCCGCGCCAGCGTGTCGGTCATCCAGCGCGCCCTCGGCCCGCACAAGACGCTCGACCTCTTCCAGCCCGCGCGCATCGACCGCGCCGTCCCCATCGAAGAAACGATGCACACCCTCGCCGCGCTCGTCGCCGAGGGCCAGTTCGCACATGTCGGGCTCTCGGAATGCAGCGCCGCCACGCTGCGCAGGGCACACGCCGTCTACCCCGTCACCGCGGTCGAAATCGAGGTCAGCCCGTTCTCGTACGAGGCGGAGCAGAGGCGGGTTATCGCGGCAGCGGCGGAGCTGGGGGTTTTCGGTCGTGGCGTATTCGTAGGTGGATCATCTGGATGCGCAGACTCGGTGGACTGAACAACATTTTTTTGATTTTCTGGCAGCCCCCTCGGACGCGGGTTCCTCACTGGGAAGATCAGGAGTGCGGCGGAGATGCAGGGTGCGCCGCATGCCATTTCATTCTCTTCTCCTCCTCGCGCTGCCTGAACCCCACAAACCGCAGACGGCGACATCCGTTCCAGATACACCCGCTTCAAGGACGAGAACCTCAAGGCCAACCTCCCCGTCGTGGAGGCGCTGGAAGCGATGGCGAAGCGCAAGGGAATCACCGTCGCGCAGCTGTGCATCGCGTGGGTCGCGGCCCAAGGCGCGCATGTTATCCCTCTCCCCGGATCCTCGTACGTCCTCTTCTTCGGTCATACTTCCGGTGGCATTTATTGCAGCAGCGCTAACTGGGACTCTGTGGCAGGAAAGCGACGCGCACGCTGGAAAACCTTGAAGGCGGCGACGTCGTGGTCGATGCGGGCGAAGTGGAGGAATTGAGTGGGATTATTGCCAAGCATGGAGTCAAGGGGGATCGCGGCATGGGGCTCACTGAGGAGCAGCAGCATTATTGGGGTTAGCGGAGCCAGTTCGGGTTCATGCCAGTGGTTTGCCGCGCCTCGAGTCCTACCCAGAGCTACTGGCAGCTTGTTCATGTTGGTACTCATATTTAATGCGGCGCGGTGGTCTCCTGCAGAGCTTGTAGTAGCTGACGAGGCTCAAGGCTTCGTAATGCGACATTGCAGGCTCCTCGTTAGTTTATTTCTCCATGGAGAGGGAGCCTAGCCACAAGAGATACTTGTCGAATGAAGGCCGACGAACTTCGCAGTCACTAGTAGGCAATCTCGCGTGGGGAATATTGTTGCGACACGAAGGGTGTGAAATTGAGGACGCGGATGGGCTCATCCAAAAAAAATAGAGCCAATAACAGGACATTAGTAGCTACCCAGCCGTGAGCGCGAGACGAGAGCCGCGAATCAACGTTCAATGATATTATCAAGTCACACGGTCGCGGGCGCTTCTAGATCTTCGCATAGCTCCTATGGACTGCTGCGTGCTGGGTCTGTATCGGCGTCAAGATCTCTCCAAGATGTACTCGAAATTAATAGCACCTGGAACGACCTCTGGCTTTAATCGGGCACCAAATTTGCGGAGACTCCCTGGATTCTGCAAGTTGGATTTTGAGCTGTGCTCCGGCTCTGGAATTCTCTCTCCAATCCTTCATTCAGTTCAAGCCCTTACCAGAGTTTCCTAGTCTCCCTGAGGCAGACGGAGAACTGGGGCCGACCTTCGCAAGCTCAGGATCGTCAGAACAAGGAATACCCTGAGGCACGCAGGCTTCAAGGGAATTGTTCTACTCTGCCTCTAACTTTGAGAATACTTGGAGGAATCCGATCGATCGATCGAGAGACTCGAGTGGTAAATACGCCCCAACGTCAGCCACCTCGCATTCACTCTTCTCCTCCCACCACCACCACCACACTCTCTACGCACACTTTCTTTCTCATGTCGTCCTTCACCTTCATCTACCTGTATCTTCAAGCGCTCTGGCGCCTCGTTCGCGCTCCCTTCGGCAGGTCTCGCCGCGAGACAGATGTAGAAGAAGGGACCTTCGCGGTCAGCTTTCCCCGGCAAGCTTCCTCCTCTCTCGTTACCGTATCCCCGTCTACCGCCTCACCCTCTAGTCAAGGAAACTCCCGTCGTCGTCGCAGAGCCCGTCCCAACCTTCAAGCCAGACACAAGCGGCGTGCCTATGCTGGTTCTTGCATCAATGGCTGTCGGGGCCGCCCACCTCAGGACCGAAGTCTTCCCTGGACCGCGTCTCATTCCCCTCATCGTGGTCACTCCGCCTCCCATAGACGACATCACAGGAAAGAAGGACGAGCTCGACGTGCTTCCTAGCAAGGCCTCTCAACGTGCAGCATCATCCCCTGCGCCCAGTCACGAACACCATCCCTCGCGTTTACGGAAAGGTACCTCGCAAGGCCCGACTGGAGAAGGAGAACCTCAGGGATCACCCCAACGTCCCCCGCCTCGCCCACCGCAACGCCGTCCAAGGCGCCCCGCTCTCTCTCGCCTCCGTCTGCCCTCTCGTCAAGCACGAGGCCGTCAATGGAGCCGAACCCTCTGACGAAGACATCCCGGTCAAGGTCGCGCTCAACCAGATTCCTAACACCAGCCACCAGTCAATCTCCGTACGACTCTCACCGTCACCTTCGCTGGCATCGGCCACTTCCTCGGAGTCGATTGCATCGGTCCTGAACTCGGTCCTCGACACCTTCGAGGCGGATCTCAACTCGCCCTTGTGGCTCGGTCTACCGCAGTTCGGCGAGTTTGGGGGAAGCGGAGGGTGTGGCGGGATCAGTGATGAGAACAGCGGCAGCGACGCGTACTCTTGGATGGAGGATAGGGAGGGGGATGCTTTTTTATGGTGAAGAGGACAGCAGCGACGACCACTGGCCGGATGTGGTCTCGCTCGATGAATATTCTCTCGACGGGTATTGATAACCACCCTGGTCTTCACCCTCGTCAACGGCACACTTACGGTAACACCGGCACGGTTCTCGGTCTCGACACCCCGCTCCCTAGCTCGCGTCTGCGTCTCTTCGCCCCCGCAACGCATACACGGGCAACACTTCCACAAAATACAAAAACAGCAGAAACCCACCAAAAACAGCAGAAAACAGCAAATGGCACAAAAACAGCGAATAACGGGAGGAAAAACAATCGCAAGGATCGTGTGCGGGTGTGGGAAGGAGATGGGGAAAAACGGCAGAAAACACCAGAAACAGCGAATAACAGACGAAAAAACATCGCAGGCTCATGTGCGGGTGTGGGATGGAGATTGAGAGACGGTTTCACTGGCTTTCTTACTTACTTTTTGTGTACTTAGTCGACGTCGTAGACAGTGCGAATCTCGCGTTATGGTTTCTCATATCTACGTGGCGTACTTTGGATCAAAGTTTCTCAACAGGGAAGGCGCTTCGTGTTCAAATCCATGACATTCACTTCTTTCCCTCTCCGCGTCCGCGCCGCCCTCCTCGAGCAGATTGAGCGAACAAAACAAACTTCAAAGGCGGATATCGAACGGCTCATTGAAGAATCCGAGCTGAAGATCATCTACCTCCAATCCGTCGAGCTGCGCGACCAAGAGCGGGCCTACGTCGCCACGCTCAGATACCTCATCTCCCCCATCCGCACCCTCCCAGTGGAACTGCTAGCCGAGATTTTCGGCCTTGCGGTTCACGACGCTACGCACATCAAAGACGCATTTCGAATATCGCACGTCTGCTCAGATTGGAGGCAGATCGCCCATGGTACTCCCAGGCTTTGGACTCGAAATCTTCGCGTGCTCATCCCAAGTTCCGACGACAACGTCTACGCCGATGGACTGAAAGACTGGCTGGCGCGTTCGGCGCCGCTTCCCGTTCCTATTACCTGGTGTGGGCGCAACATAACTAGCTGTCGTTCCTCGGAAGAGGTCCTGAGGATCGCTCCCCGATGGCGTTCTTTGAAATTCATAAGGACGCCGCCTGATTGGCTGGTTAGAAGAGCTGCAGACTGCAGGTTGGAAGGCCTCGAAGAGCTGTCCCTAGACGTTTCGAATATTGACCCGGACATTGTTCTATCTCTCACCGCCCCTCGCCTCCGAAAACTGGTTCTCCATAATTATTCATCTGCGGCGCCCATGCTGGTCATGCCCTGGGCCCAGCTCGCCGATCTCGCTTTCAACTATGGCCGAAACAGCAGCAGCCAACCTGATATTATTTTTGATATCCTTGCCAAGTGCCCGAATCTCGTGAGGCTATCGGTATTCACAGTACTGGTGCTTCCCGCAAATGGACGAGATATAATCACCTTGCGCTATCTGCGCACGTTGTACGTCCACTACTTTTGGCCTGCAGGACATGGGGCATCGTTCTTGGACACCGTATCAGCGCCTGCGCTGGAGGAATTATGTCTGGATTTCGGGGACGTGAACGTAAATGCTGCACGCTGGGAAGAAGCCCGCTTTCCAGCATTCCAGCTGCGGTCGCCAAACATTACCGGGCTCGACTTGCGCTATTCGCAGCTCACGTCGGATGACCTGATGGCTGTCTTTCGCCAGACACCGTCACTCACCCGTCTGAAACTAAAATCTTGCGGTTTTTGCTTGGACGATGCTCTCATCGGCGCCTTATGCTGTCAAGACGGCGTGAAGCCCCTGGTCCCCTACCTGCACTATTTGGTCCTCGAGCACAGGCGGTTCGCCGATAATATACAAGATATCCTGGCACGTATGATTGCCTCGCGATGGTGGTCGGATGCGGAGCTCGGGTCGCACTTGGTACCTGCGGTTGCTCGCTGTGCGACTGCAGGGCGTTTTCGGTCCGCGTTTGGTGAATATGATGGAGGCCTTGCAGCGTAAGACCCTTCCCGTGGAATTGGTGCTTTTGTGACTGAGGTTAGTAACCTGACTTCTGGACACTTGAGAGACAAAACTGAAAGTTTTCGACAGTGTGCTTTTGACAAGGCTTAAAAAGAATTACCACGCACTGCTGAATCGATGGTGCTTCCCAAAGCCGACGATATATTTGCCTTCACGTGTCAGGGCATTGTCATACATACGCCACCGCTTCTATCGGCAGAGATGAAAGCTCGGAGGCTGCAGGCTCGGCGCTGTTGACTCGGATGCCAAAATTCAACCATGTTCGATATTGGTGAACGATGTTCCTTTGAATCATGCACCTGCTGTCGGTCACGAATGAAAGTCTATTTCGGAATTCCGAGTCGACTCCGACGCGAGGTTGGGATCAAGCCATTCAACTCTCACTTGGCTAATAGATAATGGATACCAAATACATATCATATTTATGGATCCGTGGCTACTCCCAGATCCCCATGATTGAATCGTACCGCCGATATAGGAGCATGTTCTGATTCAAAGTTCAACGTCACGGATGTGAAGGATGATCCGCGTTGAAAGAACACTATGCATGACGCGGAGAAACCTGGAATGCGGCAATTAGCACTCAAAAGTGAACATGCATTCGGAAATAAACATACGTGTTGAAGAGTTGTGCGAGTGCTCTCCTCGGAAGGATCATGCCGTCCAGAAGCATGAAAACATTCAATAAGGATATGACTGATTACATTGATTGAGAAAAAGTAAATATCTTGGACTCACTGCATAAAAACACGTAGTAGGTGATTCCGTCCCGATATAGCGTGACTACCAGCGGAGTTCTGGCATGTCGGTAGTTTCTAATTCCCAGATACAGTGTATACGCCACGATTGCTGTACGCACACGCTCAATATGCAGAGTTATAAAAGACAGAAGACCCTGGACCTGTGTCGTTCAAGAGCACTATGACGAATGGGAGGACGACTTCCGCCTTGTTGGCTGCAGCTAGAAAACACCCAGGAATTCCCGGAGGTGGCAGCTCGTCTGCGAACATTGGTTTGAACACAAGACTCTATGATCTGAGAAAAATAAACCATACAAACTGCACTCCGGACGAACAGAGCGACCAATATGATTGTTGCGGAAACACCAGCCTAGTCAGAATAAATTTGGAATGAACTGACAATGCAACATGGAACGAGCGTACCGCCCAGATTGAGGTGAATATTATCAAAACACTCCGCTTGCACCCGCTCAGGGCATATGTATGTCCGCATGACAAGAATGGCTGAAAAGTTTCGCGATTGAGTTCATCGGCAAAGACTTTGACCGAGGGGACAACCTTCTGCTACAGAAATACCAAGAACGGTCCCCCCTACGCGACTCAAAAAATGAAGTACATATTCGAGTCAGGACAGCTCAAAACTCACAAGATACACCCGCATGCACCTGGGAGCAATGCTTCAATTTTGCACAGATGAGTAATCTACTTGCTCCCAAATGTAGACGCGAACCTGCACCGGACACAACGGGGGTTATTGTATCTGGATGCGAGCTGTGTCATCGACGCCATTCCATGGAAAGGTCTAGCTTACAGTACAACACCAGTGGGACGTCGAAAATGGTCGAATAACGGGACAGGATGAAGAGAACTTTTGGGAGAGACCATTTTGATTTCCAGATCAATGATACCTGGGCGACATGCGTTAGCTGGGTGGATGGAATGAGATCGCTAGGAAATTTGCCTCGAGACTGAATGTCAAGGCGTAATCGAACACCTAGGAAAAATTTCAAGTCAGTTTGAATTATCACAACTTTTGGAAATTCCGAGACTAGAATCGCCACACTTGAAACTTGGGGCCATAAGTGCACGGTGTAGAGGAAACACCTCGCATACTCACCATTCATATACTTTGAACCTGTAGTAAGTAAGTGCCGTAGCTATCTCGGGATAAAAATGTTAGCCTACCCGGACAACTTGATAATAGTAGAATGATAGTGTTGGTTTCATCCATGGTCCAACAGATCTTTCGAGCTACTTCCTGGGGTTATGTGCTGGCGGGTGAGTGGAGTGCAGAAACGTTGAAGTGAGAGAGAATCAACATCATGGAGGGTTGTTTTTGGTGGCGTAATAAAGGAGCGGGCGTTGCCAACCCTGCGGAACTTTGGAGACAGCTCGGAACTGCGGGAACTGAGACGGGAGCGCATACGGCATGTATCGGCTTTCGAGATATTTTAGATTCAACTAGCGACTGCCTGCGAGAGCGACGGGATTACAGTGTTTCTCCATTGTTAGGACCAGAATCCGACCATGAATGAGCTCATTCTTGTGCATGAATTGACGTGGCTGCAGTATTTTTGGAAGAAGCCGCATACACGGCAAACCCGGGATTCTTCGGAATTTGGTAGGAAATGATGCTCGTTCGAAATCCAATGATATTTCCTTTGCCGTTCGAAGGAATTATTACCGCCGTTATTTGAATAGTCGGATTAGTGGAATTCATTTGGTTTGCTCATCAAATTCCTGTGATGTACCCACCAGACTTGCACGCGCCTCTTGGAATTCAGTAGATATGCCATGTGACTCAATCACCTCACCACATCACATAAGTGTTCCATGCCATTCGCCGTTTTGCCCGCCATTTAGCATCCGAGGCCTGCCGCGCCATGTCAATGATCTGATGCGCTCCTCGCGAGTGCAGATCTCGTTCCCGGATGAAATTCACCCATATGCATGTAAGTCTTTTGCCTTTTCTGCTAACTTGGAAATAGCCAAGGTAAAGCAGTTTCTCACCCGTATGAGGTGTTGGGCAGGCGGGAGCAAGCGACGTTCTATATTGAAAGCATTTTATGGTTCTATGTCGGCATGATGGCCTACTTGGATAAGACTCAGGATAGTTCTCGTTTGTGGGTATAAGTTTTTCAGCTTCACGCGGTCTTGAGTTCGAGTCTTGCTGTTTACATTATATTTTGTCTCTCCTTCCCTTCCTTTTAGCGCACCTAACAGCCGAAATGATCATCAAAAGCCCGTCGAAATCCAAAGGAGCCTGCCCATTGGAATCCGAAAATTCGCCAAAATCATTGGTAACCGCTAGCGGCCATTGGAATCCGACGGTCAATCAAACCCATCGAATTCCGAAGACTTCCGGGATAGCCGTGTAACAAGTGGAGTAACAACGATGAACTTACCTAAGTCAGCGAAAGAGAAGGATTAAAATGTTGGTGTGGCGCGTCTGACTCATATGGATTGTTGGACTTTAGCTGCCTAGGGACCAGTAGAAGACAACGATATTAAGCGAGAGAATTCACATCATCGCAGCAGCCAAATAAGGATACCCCGGAGTGTTTGGGCCATCGGCTGTCATGGAGTAAGGCACCAGAAACCAGAGCTCACCAGAGCCAGGATCTCAAGCTGGCATTTCGTCAAGCATGATCCTCGGGTCAAATGACTATGCCCGAAATCCCCAAAAAGACGAAAATTTGTGTGAAAATGTCGAAATTTTGGGGGTGTCACACACCGCCAGGTTTCTTGCCCGAAATGTCGAATAGGTAAAATGAGTCACGCGTCCCCCCGTGTCGATTTGATCGAAATAGTACAGTATTCTTTTCAAACTCTTTTTGTTCCAACATGAAGACACGTGATTTGTGTTGAAAAAACCGACACATGATTATAATTAACAATATGTGGACATGGCTCCCCAGACCAGTCTCCCAGGTAAAATAAAAGGGAAGCCAAAACATTCGTGAAGGAAATGTAGGACCGAAGCAGGCCCCAGTTAACATTGGTACGTCCGAGATGGCCCAGACGGTGGCTCATCCCAGCGAGGCCATCGAGTCTGCGATCGCATCCTGTTCAATACAGTGGCTAGCAAAAGATAAGGCCGAACAAACCTTGCGCTCAGACATACTGCTCGTATGCTTCGGCGACTGATGGAGCGCCTCGCAGAAGGGTGGCTAAGGTGATAGTTCCTTATGATGATGTTGAATTCGCCGGCGGAAACACGGAAGCCGCTCGAATTCAAGAACATAGCTTTTCCGAACCCTAGAAGGCAGCCCAGTATCGCCGCTGTGAGCCACACTCAGTATCAATGGAGGAGACTGACAGCGCTCACAAGGTTGGAGCAGGATGAGGGGTGGTTCCGTGGCTTGCGGCGGACGGCGCTGAGGAATCGATAGCAGAGTTGCTTGTTTCGCAAGTGAAGGTGCCCCCCTGACAGAGTGAAGCCCCGTGAGGCCACTATGAGGGCGCCTTCGGTGCTATACGTTGCCCAACAGCGATGAGATACGATTCGCGTTAACAATACTCAGACCGGATATCTTACTAAGAGGGTGAGCTGGGAGCAACGAGATTGATTGCCACATTAATCATAGATTCCCCCGTCAACATTGAAGTCGGCGCAGTCGACGATGAAGCCAACGTTGACGACCCTGGTTGACAGTGGTGAGATACTATGCCTGTCTCAACCTTGAAATGAACTGCTCACGGGAGGATGTACCAGGCGCGACTTGAGGAGTGTTTCTATCATGAGCGATGGGGTGGATTTGGAAGAGGAACCGAAGGGCTCTACGGATGCCACCCTCTTTTAAGCTAAGCTCGTGTGTTTTGGTAACCAATGGCGACGCATGTCATGAGAAAGTGAAGAGAATTGAGATTCCCTGAAAGAGCGGGTATTCGTCAGTGGTCGGATAACTTATTATTGGTTCTAGCTCGAACCGAGAGATCTGAGTTTACCGACGGAGAAACAGTGGCCGAGGAAAACTCATATCGACTCAGAATGTTCAATTTAAGACTTTCTGATCAGATTTCTGATCAGACATGAATCTTTGAAAGTCATTCTGAAGCTCCGTGGGGAATTAGAAATACGCAATCATGCTGCAGCGTTTGTATTAATATTTACATTCAAGCAAGCCAGCAGGGTTGGGTGAAAGACGGCGGCTTTCTGGCTCCGTTGTGGGGCTCGGACTGGGACAAAACGAGGTGAGCTGCGAACCCAAACTCAATAGAAGCAAACGCTACGCATCGAGTGAACCTCGGTTTGACCTCGAGCCCTCAAGACTAGTAGCGCTGCCTGATGACTTTTACTCACCAGGATTAATTAGCGCACACGCGGCATCGTGTAGCGCACAAAATGAGTATGAATCTCGGGGTTGGCCTGCATATATGGTGCTAGGATCTGCGCGTGCTTGGTTAAACCTCAAAGGGGGTACTGGCCCAGCGGCCTTCGTTTTCATGACGTCGAACGGGACTCCGCGGAGGAGGTATTCGAGTGTCGCGCGGCCGATTCGGATGCCGTGACCCTGCATTGGTTCCAGACCCGCCTGCTTTATCGCAGCCCGCGAGAACCTGTA
The DNA here is from genome assembly GCA_029378375.1 of Mycena olivaceomarginata. Taxonomy (NCBI): domain Eukaryota; kingdom Fungi; phylum Basidiomycota; class Agaricomycetes; order Agaricales; family Mycenaceae; genus Mycena; species Mycena olivaceomarginata. The sequence continues at coordinate 2,510 of JARKIC010000746.1, read as the reverse complement.
GAAATTTACTCTTTGAGAGGCTTGTGTTTCGTCAGATTCTTGCTGTCCTTGTACGCGAAGAGCGGGCCGCCAGCGGGGCGGGTCATTGACAGCCATATGGTTTTTCAGGGCCGCTTTCGGGTCGGCGGGCCATCCGGCTCCGCCCAGAGACCTTCTCTCCCCCCTGCCACGGCGGACAATGACGCAACACCTGCCAGCCGTGCTGAAACAAAATCTGGACCCGAGGCCCGCTTTGGATCAGAGAATGGGCACGTCTACGCATCGCGCCGAGTAATAAAGCAGTTAGTCTGAATCTACTGGCAGCTGTCAACAAGGACCGAAGCTTCAACAGTTCACCCTCCTCAGGGTGTCCTCCTGTTAATTTGAAGTCTGGAGACCCATGATATTATTTGAATGAGTATGTTGCGTAGATTCCACAATTTTGAATCATATTTGGGGGTACAGCCCGTTGCTGTTATGCAAGAAACACAAATATTGATCCTACTTTTCGCATTTTCTGCCATTTCCTGTGGAAAAACGCTAAAGGGTAGGGGAATGCTATCTGTATGCGATGGAGACCGTTTCTGGTGCCAAGGTTGTGGGTGAGACGAGATTGTCCCGAATTTGTGCGTGGGGAAGTATCACGTGTTGCATCAAAACCGAGGTCCTGTTGACAGGTGCCAACGAAATCAGACTCCATATAAAAGATTCATCGACTATCATGAATCTCGTGGAGTCTGACTATAAGTGAGACTATAAAGCAGTCAGTTTTTGTTCGAATTTGACCGGATCGTACAAAAGGTGGACTGCATATCGTGGCTGTGTATCTCACTGGCGGTAACCAATTCCAACCCTTGCCTGCGAAACTTGGAGAGCAAGACCCTCTACATATACTTGATTGCTTGCTGGTACTCTGTTTCTTGTTGACAATTTCTACTGGCAGCACGAAACTCACCCGGATCTCGGAAGTCCCGTGAGCAGTAACTCCGAGTCGGTTTGTTCACATCAATAAAATGTGTGGCGGTAAAGGTTCTGTGAAACAAAAAAAGTGTGTCTCTGTGTACTTTGTACCGTGCAAGTTCTTGTTTCACAACAAAGCCATGTTGTGTTTTACTGCAGTGTGGAATAGCTGAGGGTGCGGATGTAGCCTGCACCCATGGGTACGACTGCACGCTGAATATGGACATGGGGTCATCCTATACTTCTCCCCCGGTCACGACACACCGTACGGTTCATAACCCATGGCGCATTGGTGGGGCTGGGCGGCGTCCCTGTGCGAGGACCTTGTACCCGCGCCCAGCGAACATATAAGATACTGCGACACCCACCAGTCTGGCACCTCCCCGAGGACCACCCCTCCACCACTGGCTCATCGACACTCATTCTTCTTCCTCAGAAAATGCGGCCCCACCCGCATCACATGCACCTATTGTTTCGGGACAGTGCAGAGGGTAATAAATTGATGAACACGATCTTTGTTTGTTTTTGGACAATCCGGGTAAAATTCGACAAAGCTGGGAACCGGATAAGTACCTATTTTAAAACTTTCCCACTCACTCCTAAAAAGAAAGTTTGTCATTGGGTCTGACTACAGGAGACTAGGATAAGGAAGGAGGAAGGAGGAAGTGTATACCGGCGCGGTCCCATTAAGGAACAGCCGGGCCCGTACTACACACAATTTATCGAATTGTATGCTACGGATATCCTCACCCCCTCACCATTTCAGCACCTGAGTACCCCAACAGACATTTCCCCAGCTAGGACGGTAATAAAAAAGAAAAAATACCGGTGGGTCAGTCGAAATGCATCAGGAGCCCCAGGGTGGCCTGGCAACGAGGATCAGATATGAACTGTTATGAATAAGATGTAGGGAAGTTCGGGCAGAACCGGGGACGAGTATATCACCCTGAACGTCCCGCACAAATAGGGGAAGAGGAGTTGCAGGTCAATCAACCGAATTTTTGTAGGGTCGAAGACTGAGCACGTTGCTCGGGACTGTAACCATGGACAATAGGTAACACGATGCGCCGGGAGGTAGTTTGAGAGAGCATAATCGTCGAGAGCCCCTATTCAGACCGATGTCCACATGCTGGATGAATGAAGCTTCCTGCGACCGTTCTGAGTACGCCATGTATCCCTTTTGTGCTCGTTATGCATCTGGGTAATACTGGTTTCCTCTTTCTCTAGGTCATTTGCAGTTGATGATGGTGGTTTGAGAACAAGAGAGGGTAAGTATGTCATACCGTATTATCGGATACTCCTGCCAAACGAAGCGCAGCCCGCTGCAGCAACGCCTACCGCCCGCAAAAGGCTCAGACGAGGCGGTCAGATCTGACCACCACCACACCCCTGGAGCTCGTCTGCAGGCGAATCTGACCGCCGACAAGTCGATTTGAGTGGCAGTCGGATCCCACCGTGCAACTACCGTGCACCTCACCTTCGACCACTTTCGACCCTAGCTCGACCTTGGCGGTCGGATCCCACTGCGCAGTACCAGACTTGACGCCGGCGGTTCGATCCCACTGCGCAAT